>UXGD01003483.1:0-20306 GCA_900474315.1 Torymus auratus | reverse complement strand
GTTGATTTTAAGTAAAAATGCTTCCATTTGATTAACATGTTAACCAACGAAGTTGGCCTATTTTCTAGCAGGGAAGGAGTAATATTTAATAGCTCTTACCTGTCGCTTAAAGAAATGCAATTCCGCAATGATAACAACGATAAGATTTCCAATGGCAACGGTCATCAACCAACTGGCCTGCAGCAGAGACTTCATAGTGGTTGGTGCCTGTGTGAAGGCAAATTCCAGACCCGTGATCGAGAACATAATTTCACCCATGGTGATCACAATGTACTGGGGGAACAGCCAGAACATGTGAACAGAGTTGGGCTCAACCACTGTCACTTTATGCAGGAGTTTCGTATCGGCGGACATGTAGCCGACGATCGTGTAAACACCACCATAGCGCATGAACATATCATTGTCGATGACCTGGCCGTCCATAGTAACCTTGTAAGGATTATGGTTGACCTCGGTGGAATTGGTAAATTCGAGCTTTTTCGTTACATTGAGTTGGTAGTGGTCTTGTTTAGAGTCGAGTTTGATGTAAATAAGAGATGATGAACTATCCTCACGGTATACTAGGCCGCGCACGATCGGGTCGCCCGTTTCTGACTTATCCACCTCGTCTGTCATGGACTCACTGATGCCATTCTTCGTCAGCGCAAAGCTAATCGCCTTATTTTCGCTGACCAAGAGTTTTCCCGAAACTGTAATAGACATGTTACGATAAATTGGTGTATCTCAAAAACTTGAGTTTTCATTTTATATCTTAAATATTATCAACTCCAGAAAAGATTTAACACCTTTCAACGTGTTAAATAATGCTTGCCGCAAGTTATTTTTACAACTTTTTTTTCAATTTTAAACAATCATAAATACATAATTATAGTTGAACCGTCGATTTATAAAAGTTTGAGAACGTTTGGTAACATTTTAGTCAGGAAATTCAATTTCTAAATTTTTCATCTTACTTTGAGGCAAGATATTACTCACATTTTACTGTAGAGGGCGACGTGTATGGACAATTCGTGTATTCTGCACTATAGTCCATAGATACCGATCCTTTGGCAGGAATACTCAAGTTTTGGTACATATCTAAGCTACTAAGTAGATGCACCTGGCCGTCGATGGCGAACGTAGCATTGCATGGTACTGTATTAAAGACTCTGAGTTGAGCTAGGTCAACTGATGGTTGCACAGCATAAGTCGGCTACAAATGAATAGAATTGTATTTTTATAGATCCAACTGTCGTTGTGTAAAATCATCTTAAAAAGCAGAAATAAAAGTCGATTTTCAAAATTCTTTTATAACAATGTTATCCGTAACTGTATTATATGATTCATAAAAAATTATTCATAGTGTTATATGATGTCCAATGGAATATGACAAATGTTAACAGGTCAAGGTTAGTTTATACTCTTATTTTTAGGACTGTTTTCTAAATCAAGATCACCAACAGGTCTGAATTTTGCAGAGTGACACTTTTATTCGCCTGCCTCGCTCTTGATTGCCATGACAATTTTCGCATTCTTATCAGCGCGTGTTAGCTTATCTTACAAGACTCTGATCTACTTCTTCCGCGTACATGTCAGCAATTTAGTAATTACAAACGTACTTTATCGGCATCAAATGAACCGATAATTCTAAACCATCGTTAATCCCGAATCCATTCTAAAAAAAAAGGAAATACTGAAAATATTCACCTCGAGCTTGAACTCCACGAGACCGGAGATGACAAACGACAAGGCTGCGAGAAGACCACCGACGGTCAGCTTCCTTAGCGGCGTGTTGATGAACAGGAAGCGCTCGATGAGCGGATAGATAACCCACTGGAAGATCGGAATGAAGATGACGATGAAGAGGGGATTGACCACCTGGAACTGATCGGGCTTGATGAGGTAGCCAAAGACTTCGCCGTCCATGCGCGTCGCCTGGAAAGTCCATCGCGAGCCCTGTTGGTCGAACAACGCCCAGAAGATCGGTAGAGGGATGAAGAGCTTGAGCACCTTCACCGTCGACTTGATGTCCTCGATTACGTTACGCTCGTATTTGTCGTCAGCGTAGTCGAGCCAGTGCTCGCGCACCTCCTTTGATTTGATCTTACGGCCTACTGCGTACTGTTAAAAATGGGTTAAGATGAGGTATATTGGTCGTGTTTTTAGTGATGTAATTATATATAGTTATTGTATTACTGTAACTGGTAAAGTTTGTTTTATACGGGTTGTTATATAATCTTGAAAGATAACGCATTTAAGAAGACAATTAATTTAAGTTTTTTTTTTCAAACTGATTTTTTTTTTACAACGTAATATACAAATGACTAGTTATTTCAAGTGGAAGGATATGATATCATATCCGAAATAGATACAAGTTAATTATTAAATTGTGATAAGCACAACAGATAAGTACTTGTGACATATTTAATATACTTCTATGTGATATATCTATGATATGATATATCTTATATTAATTTTTTTTTTAATGTTTCGTGCTTTACCTTTTATAAATTTAGTTGAAAAAATAATCGCGAATAGTTTTTTATTTATTTTATAACAGTAGTAGGTGTTGTGTAAAAGAGGTCATTATGTTTTTTAAACTTTTATAACGTTTATACATTCACGGTAACTAAAATGAGATATCTTTTAAAAAAAGTTCATTTTCATTATAGCAGTGAAAGTTTTAAAGAAATGCATTGAAACCAGTTCTTTGTTTTTGGCAAAAATTTATAATAATTGCAAAGAGAATATTTCACCAGAGATATACCATATTGCAATACTAAACCTTGTCAGTAATTGGTTATTTTGTATTCCAAAAGTGTGCGATTACGCGGTCTTGTTTTACGAATGTAGGCTTATGTAACTGTCTGAGCTTTAAAAACTTATGTAAAAGTGAAGTAAGAGCTCTTTTTTATTAATATTAGATACACGAGGTGTAGATTACTTTTAACTTCCTAGAATTAGCGGCCAATGCAATTTTGCATCATGAGCAATGTGGATTTTCCAGTACTTCAAAGATTTGCTCATTAATTAGGTCTATAAGATGCACAAATTTTTATGCGCATAATTTATTTTTGAGATTAACATATTCTCAATGTGAAATATCCGCGCATAAAATTGATATAATATTGTTTCTGGCAAGTTTGTATGCACAGCTGTGTCGTGTAATTGTCGCAGAGAGAATATGCTCTTTTTTTATGTATCGTAAAACGTACTTAGTAATAAATGTGATAACTTACGCAGACGCATTTTGCGACGTTGAAAACGACGTTGCCTTCCGGCTCTTTCACCTTGTACGATTTTTTACCCGAAAAAAATATCACTGTAAACAGAAAATTGATATGTAAATTATTTAAAATCACTTATAATAATAACAATTTAAAGAAATGACAATAGTCCAACCGGTTATTATAAAATGTCATTGTGATCAATAGTAATTGAAGAAATTAAAGCTTTCAAACCATTATCTATAGATAAATTTTTCCTTGAGCAATTTTCCAATGATTATCTATGCAATGAACACTCGTCTTTTCCAAGTCAATGTTCTCGTTCCTTTATTTTCCTCAACGAGTCATTGTACTTATTTATTTAGACACTTAAGTGCCATATACTCACTACACAACATATTTTTTTATATTCAAATTAAAAATGTTCGAGTGAAAAAAGTTCTTGAATAAAGAGTACAATTAAATGCGCAAATTACCATAATATTTCCATCAATTTGAATATAAACGATATATTTGTCCGAACCAATAGAATTTCTTTTCAGTAAAATTTATTTTTAATTGCAAGGGCAGAATAGTTATAAAAATTCCATTCTTCAACCAAACTACGTTCAATTAAAACTAAATCACCAATAAAAAAAACTCATGCTTTTTTTAAACAAGTCATAGCCGCACTATTCTTAAATAACAATCACATAATATAACACCAAAATCCTTACCTACTGACACGATCATGAGGATAGCGGGTACAAGGAAGGCGAGTGGATAGCAGGTGTTTTGTCCATAGCACGTGATGTCCTTGCGCAGGATTGGCGTGATGAAGGTGGAGATGAGAGAACCCGAGTTAATGGAGAAGTAGAACAGGGAGAAGAAGGTGGACAGATAGATTTCCTGCTGGGGCAGCTTGAACTGGTCTCCACCAAACGCGGCGACACACGGTTTGATGCCACCTGTGCCCAAGGCTATGAGGACCAAGCCGATGATCGAGACAACCCTGTGGATTAATTCGTCGGGGTTAGTTCGTTGATTGCAGGTGTAGGTGTTTAATTTGAAAAAATGGTGTATTCAACTTCCTGGAGTTTTTTGATCTGTGATCAATAAGACCTGTACTAACCTTTGTAAAATGAAAAGATACAAAATTATCGGAAGAATGTGTCAGGAATGGATTATTAGAAATTAGAGTCTGACTATGCTTGGCCTTCCGCTACTTTTAATTATTCAATAACTGTATCGAGTTCGGTTAGCTATATTCAGTTAATTTCTATTCTAATTTCTTGTTTGTTTATAATTAATTAAAATGATGGTACAGGTTTCACAAGTTGCACGTACAGTACCAAAATGATTTACACATTAAATATTATTGTGCTATTCTACTACCGAAATTATGATTTATTCAATTTAAAATTAACAATTTCTAATTCATTCAAGGCTATCTCCATTCACTTCAAATACTGATCGTTTGAAACGTGTTTCCTCGTAAACGAAAAATTTGTTAGGGAAATAATTGCTAATAACGCAAAAAAGTAACTTCCTAGTATTTGCTATCTCACAGATAAAACTTTGTAGTTTTGACGTTTAAACTTTTTATTTTGCTCTATTTATGTTTACGATTTTTCAAGCGATTTTTAAACTTTTTCAAACATTTTTTGTATAACATATGTTTTACCACTTTATACATACATTTATCCGGTTTACTAGAACGCGATTTTTGCAGCATATGCCACCATTTAAAAAATTACTCCAAGTATCCGGTTAGAGCTTTAAAAATAAAAAAAAAGAACGCATTAGCCTGTACTTATCAATTCCTCCATTATGACTGATAACTTTTCTTTGCGTCAATATTTGCTTTATCATTCAGATATTATTATGTTAGCGTGCACTTAATGTCATGCAGAAACAATAATTGCTATTTTTATATTTAAATGTATATCATCAACAGAATTTTCAATATAAAAAAAAACACATTTATCAATTAAGCATGAAAAAGTCCAGCTATACTACCAACGTTCATTCAGCTCTCATCACTACTCCCCTCATCCAAACAATCCCGAGGGCCATTCTTCCAAAGCCTCTCATTCATCGCTGTTCTCATCACCATCACCATCATATCCAGCCTTTCACTTTATCACCGAACAAACGGCGATCGACGCGGTTCAACGTAATCGCAATGTATAGAGAACATCACATCACGCACGGGAGGAGAAATCATCGGGTCGCGTGAGCTGCGCGTGGTGGCCTTGGGACGACGACATCGCGAACGCGCGAAAGTGGGACAATCGGTGCCAGTGCTCCGCGACAGCCGACAGGATTCGACTCAGCCTCTAGAGTGTGTATCGGTATTTGTGCTATTGTCACGTGGGGACGTCGTTGTGGTTCGACGTGGAAAGCTACGAGTGCACGCTCGGATGTAGGTCAATTTTTGTAGTATTGAGTGTGGTAAAGTTGTTGTATGGTAAGTCATTAGGTTTATATACGGTTGTTCAAATTGTTGAAAAATTTAATTTCGAATGTGTTTATTTTATTGAAGTATTGCACAATACTATAGTCGTATATAGAATTCGATGCTCATAATATGTCAATGCCGGCGAAAATGCACGTGTGTTGCGGTAGGGAACACGAGAAAAATTTGTCTTACACAACCGGCGGTGGCAAAGGTATTTAGCTTAACAGTTATACTTTCGAACAATGTAACCTTAAACGCGTTTTTTATTCTCCTATTATTGGAAAACGCTAATAAACAGTACATTATTATGTCATAACAAAACTCGTTCAAAAATAACTTTCAATGGCATACATAAATAACAAAAAATACCAGGTAATTAAATAATAAAAAGAAAGAATTACTGCAAACAATAAACCAAATTAGCCAGGGTTATAACTATGTCCGTAATAATTCAATTATTATCCTCGTTACGAAATCACGGCGCCCGCGAACAAAAACAGGTTCCGTTCCTGCGTCGGGTATAGCATTGACACCGATCGCCTAACACAACGCTTATCTAAATTCAAAACACTGGGCTTCTCTAATTTATAAAAAAAAAATCACGAAGAGCATAAAACCCACTGCCTTTCATCTGTGCCTTTTGTCTACAAGTACAATAATGTGTAACAACAAAGTAATAATCAATATCTTGTTTTGAGTTATGTTGATTATTATCTTAACAATTGTTTACTCCAAAAAAGAATTTTTGCTCACAAGTTTGAAATAATATTGCAATTTGCATATTTTGTTATGTTGATACTAAACGTTTTGAATCAACAAAATATAATATGGATTCTTGAATAAAATACAGCATTACTTTCATCCAATAGTTTTTGTTGATGCTAAGATGTTTCCCAGTAGGGAGAAACCAGAATCAACTCGCTTCGAGAAAACAATAAATACACTTAAGCAATCGTCAATGCTCAAAGCTTTCATAATCTCACCTGACAGGTAGATGGAACGTGGGCACAGAGCTGCCAGCCAGCAGGAGCTGACCGACCGCGTAGACGAGACTCAGGTAGAGTATCGTGCGGTACTTGTTCAGCCACGAGTCGGCCAGCATCGCGCCGAGAAGCGGGAAGAAGTAAGCGAACATCGTGAAGGTGTGGTACATGACCGTCGCCGTGTTCTTGTTGTACATCAGGACGTCGACGAAGTACAGCGAGAGGGCAGCTGTGGATCAAGATTTTCGTTGATTATAGGCAGTTGGGAGGAGTTTAGTTTAGAGGTGGTGAAGGATATGAGCCTTATAGTTTTATTTGGATGTGAAATGTATGTGCGTGATTTTTAGAAAACTAAGGATTAAATTACTAAGGGTTTTCAAATTAAATATTTAAATAAATTTTAGTCAAAAGTAAAACTATTTTTCTAAATTATGCATATATAAAAAGTCTACAGTCATAGGTAAGTGCGTTTTTTCGGAATCAATATCTTTATTTCTAAAAGTATTAATAATAATTATTATTTTGTAAACTTTCTGGTATGATTATTTGTAATATTGGTTGTTCATTAATTTTAATTGGCCATAGATTTTTTATAGAGGACACTTATTTATTTTCGTTAATATTTATACCATTTAGATGCCAAAAAGTTCATGTTTTAATTTTTATAGTTTAATTAAGTGCACTAAAGAGGAGTGGCCACGTTTCATTGGTAAATACATTTCGTTGCAACATTGAGAATTAATTTTTCGTACTTAAAAAAAAAAATCTATAGCGGTAACTCGCTTTAATGAATATTTTATTCAAGATATGAAGTACCAAATTTAAGGTAGATTTATGACTTTGTTGAAAAGTATTATAAGTATCTCTTCTTTTAACTATACTCTACAAATATTTATATGAAAGCGATTTATCAAGATTCTTTGTGTTGGTTTAACTAACAAGATTTATTAAACTTTGGCTCTATACATAGAATGATGTCATTCATTACAAAGTTAGAAACCAATAAAAAGCTTTCTTTTTATTGCTTGTAATGACCAAAACTTAAATAGCATTTTTTTATTTCTATTTTATTAATCCGTATGATCACGTCCGTTACATAAATATAAAAGAAGCCGCGAGCTCTCATTTTTCAAGAAAAAAAAATACGGAGAAATTTATTTCTTGTTGAGCCTAAAAGTGTATTAATCTTTACCAGAAAATTTTAAAAATAGAATCTAGAAAAACTAATAGACCAGATAGAATAAATAATGAACTATTTTCCATACCTATAAAATTTGTTTAAAACATTTCAGTCAAAATTATGATGTGAAATTAAACAATTAAATAGATGAATGTAATAACAAATAAACTATTGAATTATATTTCATATGGAATAAAATTTTCAAACTTATATTTTTGTTATATACCTTATAACTGTTCAAAAGTTTCATAAAATTATATCTGAAACCATAGAAATCTATAGAAACTATGTGCGTGTTGATTCTGCATGTTACTGATCAAATATATAATTAAAGCTAAAAGTGATCATAACTTTTACGACCATCCGTAATTGTTAGACTTGCGGTTTTACAGTTTATATTACGGTACCACTAAAACGTGACATGCGACAATAGCTTTTATAGTTTTGTTTGCACAAGTATATTTGATAAGCATTTAGTAGTATAGTTATAATAGCACAATAGACAGTCGAGTAGCTTACTGCAAATATTAATATTATGTAAGTATAATATTTCTATAGTTAGAAGTAACAAAGTTCTGCACAAAATAATATTACAGAATAATTTTCTCAAGTAACTTTGACCTTGAGCAATTTTTTTATACTATTCCACGCTGCACCTTATTCTAAATGAAAAATTCTCGTGCGTAATAAAGCAATTGTTATCACATTTTGAAAATGATTCATTAATTGGTGTTATAAAACTTATATCCATAATTAAACATCTTCAAGTATAATCTCACATGAAACGTTAAGTAATTATTTTTAACAAAAAAAATTAAAGCAAGGACGTCCCAATCGTGCAAGAGCGATAATGACAAAATTATTTTCAAATTCTTAAGCAATATCAACAAATAATTCATATGCACTTCCGCTCAGGAATCGTCTGACACAGAACTTGCATAAAAAAAAAAAAAAAATTATGAATCACAGATATTACATCAACGAGCGACTTACTTCGCATGCCATAGTAGGAGAACCTCTCGCAGAACTCATTTAGGATGATGAAGAAGACCGACTTGGGGTACTTCATTTTCTGAAACGATGAAAGCATTCATTTGTATTAATATTTTTTATTGCTCGAGTCAATTAACGCGGCTATCTATAAGTGGCGCGGCAAAGTATTGCGCGCGTCGCCGCGGGATTGTAAAACGCAACGAGTTCGCGCGTAAAAAGACGTATATACATAATGGTATTGTAAAGTCGGCGAATGATAGCGGCTGCAATTTTATACGGTCGAGCGTCAATTCCTAAATGTACGACAAGAGTTAAGTTTCCTTTCAGAAATACGTATAAATTATTATAGTAATTTAATTAGAAATCAATCTTCATTTTTTAATACTTTTATTTGCCTACACCAAACGCGAGTATATGTATACGCACGAAAAACATTGCAACGCCAAGTTCAAACAATCACCCGTTACATCACAATAGAGTCATGCCGGCGAATCATCTCAACCACGCATTCCGCATGAAGCACAGGTAGTTAACCGTGTTATTATCTCGCGCGAAGTGCAAACAATTTGTCGATGCACTAACGGCTGCGGGCAATTTCGTCATCCTCGCGCCGGTCGTTGTACGCGCAAGGTTTTCCTTACTGAAAGTCGCGTATGGTAAAATAATCAACTAACTAACGCGTAAAAAGATATTTCTTTAAAACTTCTTTTCTTTAAAATTTCTTCTCGAATGCAGTATTTAAGTTTTGAGCTTTTGTAAGTTACATAAATTTGTGTCAAAAGGACTTGTATAGTGAATTTTAGAGATAAAGGTAGAAGGGATAGTATTACTTAAAAAAATTTAAGTAAAATTGGGGTTGAAAAATCTTCACTGTTGCAGTTCATATACGTTTACTGGCATTTAACATTAATTTATTAACCAATTGAAATACAACCAAACAAATTTTAAATTAAAGACAGTTCAAGAACTAAATACTATATCCGTTTCTGACATGTAATTATTTTAATTATTACATTATTATTTAAACTCACATTTTAGATGTAATACTTTTTATTATTATTATATTTATTTTTCAATCATACTTGATACAGTATCTATTTAAAAAAGAAAAAAAGAAATAAATATGGATATTTTACACTAATTTACTTTAGAAATCACGAAAAAGTCTTATATCTCTATCCCTAAAGCCCAAATTATAACAGCAACATTCTAAACCACGTATGAATTTATTTCGCCTAAAGAATAAAATCCTGTAACGAAATCCGTAGTCTGGAAGTGAAATACACTCTTTCTAAGTACAGCATTGATGGCAAACAATCTACCAACTTAAAACATGTTGATTTTTTTTCAATATTCATAATAACTATATAATTTTGCCGGAAAATCATCTTCACATAATCGCCATAATTTGTCTTTTCTCGGCTACCCGGTAAACTTTTTAGTTTCGTTTTCCTCTGCAGTTTCATTCCCTATATTAACCATACGCATTTGTCGCATTTTAAAGCTAGATTTTCAATGTAATCGGTTCATTCAACGTATATACCAACACTCAATCGGTGCATCAAACCCATAATATATATACGTTCTTAGAGAACTATACGGTATACATCTCAGACATCGAAAGTCTCGGTCTCTCACCTCGGTATGTTTATTTACAGCCAAACAGAATAGTATCGGCTGAGCGATTAACCTCTGTCCCTAATTTTTCCAAATTTTCACATACGCTTATCTCTCTCTCTAACTCAATCGTGCAACCATGCGTAAGAATTGCCATTCAAGAAGTTCAGATACTTGTTATAAGTATAAACAAAATAAACGACGTCAGTTTATAAAAAAATCCCTCATTACAATCAGCGATTTTTATCGCTTCCCGCACAATCATTGTGCAAACGCGGTACTCCACACTTCAGGGATCCACCGGGTTCACCTCCTTTCCTTATCGCGCCGACTTCCCGCCACCGATCGATCATCAGGATAAATTTCATCGCCCAAGCACGCTTAATATAGAGAAATTTAATCGCCGTGCGTTTCGTACAGGTCCACATTATAACACCCGGGTTCTCGTTATTATCGCGGTCCCCGTCCGATAACGCGAGAGCTTGTTTTTATTAACTCTATATTACAACTATATCTCGTCGATTGCGATACCGTCTTTATAATTACACGTATAATATAGGTGTGCACCCTCCTTTCAACGACGATAAGTATACGCACGCTGCGGTAGCAAGTTGTTCTTGCGTGGTCTTATCGTTCAAAGGAATTTGAAAAAGACGGGCACAGCGGCGATACGATCGACCGGCGAGTCTTTATCTTACCGATTGTTTATAATGTGAACGAAATCGGTAGCCGATTACTTTAACGATACGTCGCCTATTATTAATAAAGCGGTGCACTGTCTCCGTTCGCGTCTGTCTGTATAATAATAAGCAACCGATCTCTGCAAGATCTCTCTCTTAACGCGACTAAGTGTACAAGCATTATGAGCAGAGAGCGCCGGCCTCATTGGCACTGGCTCACGCACGCGCCGCCGATCGTCTTGACACTCACCTTCCCGTCCTCGTCGACAATCGCCATCGTGCCTTCTATATCTCACCTCCCAATCCAAATGAAAATAATGTATAAATCACATACACAACACACACGCGCGCGGGAAAGAGCTGCTACGTGCGCTTGTCACCGGCGAACCTCGCGTATATTACATGCGACGAAGAACAAACAAAAAATATATATATATAACAATAACGACCGGTCTGTCTTGCCGCGCGTGCGCCACCGACTACAGCCCGTGTACGACTGAGTGCCGCGGCGAGCGAGGTGCACACGCGCGCGAGAGCGCGATTGCGTATACCTATATATGTTTACGGTGAGTGGGAGACAGAGAGCAAAGAGCGTTAGAGGAGCGAGTTATAATGCGTTTGGAGACTCGCGGGTGTTAGAGCGACCGATAGAAAGAGAGAGTCGTTCACCCGCGGTGAACGCGCCCGTGAATATATTAGAAGGTAGAGAGAATGAGGGTCGGTGAGGAATATATATTGCGTCGGGTATATGTGGTGAGGTTTTCTTTCGCGAGGTGGGAGTGTGTATGTGTGGGAATTAGCGGCGCGCAGGTGTGGCTGTGGTTGAGGTGGTAGTAGGACGTAATACTATTGTTTCGAGAATAAAAAGGTATATATTTCCGATATAAACATTGATGCTTTATGAATGAAGTGTTGTTTTACGGTACGAAGGCTGTGTACGTGTCCTTTTAGTTTTGTTATATTTATTCATGTTTTAGGTGATGAATGTGGTTGGTAAATACGGATAGGAATTTACAAGTTAATCGGTAATTTAATAATATCGAAGCATAATTTATACGTTTTCTCAACACCGAGGTACTAACAAGGAGAGTCCGAGGTTTTTGGGAAACGGATTTTTGCGGGATTGGAGATTCGATTTCCGATATCTAAAAATGAAGTCCAGTGCCCTCATTTCCCTCTAATGGGCCCTTTTTCTTAAGAAATGGGCAATCATACGCGACGTTCGTGGCCTATCTATATACCAGAGCTTGCGAACCCCGTACACAAGCGTGCGCAGCCGATTTCTCGGCGCTCAGCGGCGATACAACACTAATCACGCGCGCTGGCCAACGCAAGGCCGAGAGTACCAATAGCTCGCCTGACTACCGGAGCGAACGCCGCGTCCTCGCTGATGGCTCGCCGACACTGCTGCAGTCGTCGTTAGCTGGGCCGATCCTGTAGGCCGCGCGATGGTAATGTGCCGGACGACCTGGAGCAGCGCTCACCGGACGCCGAATCCTCGAAACATAGAAAAACCCGTGTAAGTGTACGCGCAACAGCTTGTACATAGCGCGAGCAACGAGGAATGCGAGGCGACGAGGGCACCGCTATAGTGCGTGCTCCTCGTCGCACGATGAAATTAATTATTGCTAATCATATTTTTAAAGTTTCTTCTCAGAAAAAAGAGACATAAATGACTTCGTGAAAGTAATACGAACTTCACACCCTCTCATATTGATTAGATCATATCTTCTTTACAGATTGGCCGAATTAGGTGCTTTATAGACGCGAAAGTATTTTGCTTCTACTAAATACTGCGTGAAGAATGCTTCTATTTCTCTGTTACTGATAAGCAATGATCCTTTATGAGTAATCTTGATTTGCCTTACTGTCTCTATGTTAAAGTAGGGGAAAGTTTCTTAGTACCAACCAATCTCTGTAAATATGTGCCATTAAGCTTTTCTCATTTCTGGCGAAACATAATAGAATCGTATCACTGCGATCAATAAATTGTAGATTCCATAGTTTTATCGAACATATTTTAAATTCACAGGATTCGCAAAGTTACGTAAAAATTAATAATCAGCACAACAATCAAAATATTGCAAGTTATTTTCAAAACTTCGACTTGTTTTCTAGAGTTGCTATAATATTTTAAAAAGTTTCGACGCGTTAAAGAAGAAGAAAAAAGTCTCCTTGTCGCTGAAGTAATAAAACCTCTCGGTTTAGTATGACCTAAAACAAAATAATGTCTTTTTTTTCTCAATATTGTTACTTACAACCACGCAATTGTTGCCCAAGATGGTCGTGTATTTTGCATACAAAAAGAGTTCACGATATTATTTTTCTTTTAATTTCTTTTATAACGAATGAACTATAGATGTCATAAATAAGTACTGTGATTGAAAGCATTTTAGAAAATTTTAATTTTTGTTCGTGATAATACCCAAAAAAACTGACGATCTTTGACACATTCATTATCGTCTACTCGCATTAAACTAAAAATACGATATTCCGTATATAACTAAAGTTGTTGCTAGCAAAAATTAGTTATTATTAATTTGACACGCATGATAATGAAACTGATACGATAAGTACTCGTTGGGCTTTCCATCGCGCGCAGTAATCGCTTTCTCTCTGTAATAGATAAATAATTAATACATCATTAAACGGAGTGAGGAGTTATAATTATACGGGAAGATAATTTTCCGTCGCGACGAACGTATAAAAAAAAGGGCTAACCCATTTACAAAGTAAACATTGATTCTACCATGGAATAGAATGTCATTTAAAAAAAAAACTTTATTTTCAAACATTATGTTTTCTTAAAACATTTGAAAACAGAAATGCAGACGTGACAGATTAAACATACACGATTATGGAAAAATTAAGGAAACATGCTTGAAAAATAAAGTGGTGATAGTCGCGTTGAAATCTCATTAAAAACGAGTGATAAGCATACATTGTATACGAAATTCTTATAGTGATACAACATGTCTTTAATTGATTAAAGTATATTGAGTAAGACAAATTACAGGGAAGTTTATCATATATTATAGAGTTATCTCTCACTTTTATTCACATTCTTTTCGACACAGACATTTTAAGCAAAGATTCTGTCATCGTGAGACTGCACGATTTTTTTCAATGCGTGCGTTTCTCGCAATTAATTTTATCCGAGTTTCAAATGGACGGTTATTTGTTCTTATTGAACAATTGACAATTTTCTGCAAAAAATTTTCCAAAATATATAATAAAGTTTTCAACAGTTACTTTTTTAGAAGTTCAAAAACCTATATAATTACACTGTAACACTATATAACGTTTTTAACATCTTAAACTCATAAAACTTTTAATGTTAAAGTTTTCTATTCTCAATACTTCGCTCAACTATTCATAATTAAAATTTTTCCATTTCAACTAATATTCACTATGATTTATGTACCAATAAAAATTCTTCCGTGTACAATATTTTCTCGTATCTCAAATAGAGTTTTTATCTCTACGCGTTATTATGCGTCTTTTCATCATGAAAATTCGCTTCCTACAAACCAAGACTCATGTATTCATCGCCACCATGCACGGAACGATCTGTCACCCTCAATCATCCTCAGTCATCGAAGTAGCCATCAAACTCATCGCCTCTAAAGATCATCTTAAAACTCCTCATTCGTCGAGCCCATTAATTCTCATGATTTTCTCGCTCGCGTGCGCACTTCTGCTCCCACGACTCGGCAGCCCGAAGCACCATCGATAAACGAAGCGATAACGCTGCATCTCACACGCCGTTACGTAATCGCCGTCAAGGGCAATGAAAAGAAAAAAAAAATCTGCATCGCGCGGTGTCGATGTCGAGAAGGTGATCCTTCCCGCGGGAGTAAAAACCTTCGCGAGGACGTGCGCTGTTTACGTAAGAAGCTGTATTATATGTGTATGTATAATAGACCTGTACACAATGATCACTCAACTTGACTCGGTATATATAGTAACTCAGTTTCTCATGTGAGGAACGCCGCCGCCAATTGTTGCCGTTGATGCGGCGCCGGCAATTAACAGCGCGCATCTTCGTTCGTTACATATACCTAGTAATTGCTTTTCCGGGAACCTTGGCTGTGTTGTTGCTCCTCTTTTGCGAAAATGGGATGGGACTGAGGAGTCGTTGAAATTCGAGACGTTGAATTTTTTATTTTTTTTTTATTTTCATTGGTGGGAGGTTGGACGACAATTCGTATAATCATGGTATACATATATATTTTAGGAACTTTTCATTTATCTGCGAGGGTTCCTTATTCAAAATTGTTTCCCTATTATTTTTCCAGGACAGTACTAATAATGTATAATAATAATAATATATAATCAGTAATAATGTATTAGCTGGTCGCTATCCCGTACACTTATCTTCGACAAAAGGAAAGTGTAAGCATTGAATTTGTCAATTGATTATATTCCGTTATCTGAATGAAATATAAGAATTTTTATCTGAAGTAATATATCCAATGATTGATACACTTATCGAAAATATGTCAAAGAAATAGCACGCTTACGATATTGAACGAACAATCAACCTGTACAAATAAATTAACGAAGATTCAAAATATTTTATAGATTGACACTGACTTGAAATTTAAAATAAATTTATCTATTACAATTATTAATAGTTCCATACTCGACTTAAGCACTATCACATCGTTCAAGAGAGGTTTAAGAGCTTTCACGATACAGTACTAATTTATATAAAAATCATTATATTACTTGCCGTTATTTTACTACCGTATATGAACTTAATATTTATATACTGTGCAAAGGGTAATTCGCCCGTCTAAATAATTAAATAAATAAAATAATGAATTATTGTTGATTGGTCTATATGAATATTTTTTTTTAAATACTCAGAATTTAGAATTAAGTTACTGAAAAATTCCAATAAGCTTACTTTAAACTGCAGATAATACAATCTATTTAAAAGTGGTGAAAGTTATATGTATATACTTATAATAAAAGGTATGCTTCCTTGAAACGAATCGCAGTTGATATAACTTATGTGTATTTAGTTTTACTGAGAATGATCCGCATTCGTCTATAATCTGCAATAATAGAAGGTATTACAGATTTTTTTTTAGATAGAAGTGTATTGTCTGATAATTACAATCAATCAATATTTACTACATTATATATGTCAAACATGAGTGGATTCATTTTGACAAACTAATTTTTCAACAATACAAAATATACTATATTAAACTAAAATACGATCTTTCTAAAAACAACCCTGGTAGAAATTAGACCAACCGAAATGGCCTATGAAAAGAGGTTCGTCAACAGTTGATCAATCGTTTTGGGCATAACGGTTAGTGTGATAGTTCATCAACGGTTGGTCAACCGTTGGGTCCGTTCCGTTGCGAATCGCAACTGCTACAGGAAAATGTACTGAACCCAAACTCCAGAACAGTTTCCTACAGTCGTCTAGATAGATTTATTTGATATTTTATGGAGATTCTCCTTACATTATACATAAGTAAAATTACCTTCACTACTTCAGTTATTTTGATTAGCAGGTGTATTGGCCAACGGCTGATGAAACCGTTGGCCAACTTATTCAAATTGACCAACCCTTGACCAATGGTTGGTGAACGTTTCTACCAGGGAAGTTAATACGACAAATACTATAGAATAAATTTAAATAGAACTTGAATGGCCCGTAGGAAAAAAATCTGCAGAAAATTTCTGAAGACATTTTTACAAAAAATCCTGCAGAAGTACTTGTAAGAAATATCTACAAAGTTTTTGCTCACAGGGAAATTCTGCAGAAATTCTCGCAGAAAATATTTCATATTTGTACAAATAAAATTACTTAATTATATTTTATTAAACATTAAAAAGTCGAAGCAGGTGATGACTAAAATGCACAGTATGTGTGTTATCATCTGGAATGTCGATGGTACGTAATATGATTCATTAAAAGTATGTCAAAAGATTGATTTCAATTATTCATTCGATTAAAATGTACATTATTATTAAAATAAACCGAATCCAGAAATAAAAGACTCGTTCTGCGACGGTATCTGTAATTTATCCATTCATATTAATTCCAAATTGTCAATTTATTAACACTCAATGCGAGAAACGTTCGGGCCAATATAGCCATTGTTCTTCCCCTGATTTATCTGACAATTGGCAATATATTAATCAGACGATGGATAATAATACAGAGCCCCCCGGCAAAGTTCAGGCGAAGTCAAAGTCTATACAATTAATAATATAGGTATAATAAAAATAAGAGCTCATTTGGTGTTTTTAAATGCTTATCTGAAATTCCTAAAAATTCAGAATATCAACGACATTTTAAAGTTTATTGTAAACCAAAATCACGGGTCCCTTTTTTAGCCGAAAGAACTCTTCTGTAAACTACTTACAACATGGTTCGGAGGCCATGGACTCTCCTTGTTAAATCAATTATTTACAATAATGTCTTCTGCTACATTTTTCTTGCAAATTAGACTTTAAAAATGATTTTTAATATGTTAATGTAAATATCTTTACGTTTTAATTTTTCTTTATGTAGTATACATGAATACTTTAGTATCTAAGACAATTTCCTAAAGAATTTTTAATCCTCTAAAAAGCTTAAAATATTGAATTGATTGATAGATATTACAATCGTTCAACCATGGCTGTTTACGTTTTACTGATAAGGAGAAAAATATTTTCTCGATAATTAATTTTCAATAATAAAAAGGTAGACATCATTCAACATTGAGGTCACGGCAAACCGACATATTAATTATTTAACTGTAAAATAACTGAAGTCCATGAATAATAAAAGAGTAATAATTGTTCTTTTAATAGAAGACAAATATATTCTTGAAATTATTTAACATTCAAGATCGTGATATGTGGTTATAGAAATACTTGAGCTAGAGCGTATATTTTTTAGCTACTTTTACATATATCGTAATATTTCTTGAGAATAAGGATAAATGAAAATTAGCGAAAATAAATATTATATCGATGTTCCTTTCAATCATACATTAAAAAAAAAAAAAAACAAATATTTCAGTCACCAATATTCAAGTATATAGATAAGAAAATATCTTTTGTCGGTATCAAAAGTTCATCGAACAGTCTCAAATAGATACTTGATTATTAAAACTATTCGATCATTTCGAACTACTCAATCATTTTGAACTACTTGATTATTCCGAACTACTCGATCATTTCAAACTACTCGATGAAAGTTAGAACTACTCGATTATTTTGAACTATTTGATCAATTCGAACTACCTACTCGATTACTTCGAACGACTCAATCATTTCGAACTAATTGATCATTTCGAACTATGTTCGATCAATGTTCAAACTGTTCGAAAACTTCGAACTATCCGATCATAGTTCGAGTATAGTACAGCCGCAAAAAAACTTATTTCATATGAATCCATACGAATAAGTTAAATTTCTCAGAGCGGTCCATGCCCTGCACCATCTTTGGACGCCACGTTACTTCTTATTGCTCAAAAAAAAAAAAATATTTTTAAAGCTACATGTACGTCAAAAAAATAGATCTTTTGAGTAAGACTATAATAGTACATTGTGCAGCAAGGGGAGAAAATAAGCTATTTCAAGCGAGGGTTCGGTGAAAACACCTCACCCGAGTCTGAAATAGCTTTTCTTCCGTTTCACACCGCATTTTCTTCAACGAGTGCATGACATCTTTTTGTATGTATAAAAGTTGAGTCAATGATCGAGTCAATCATTTCGAGTCGTGCACAAACACAGTTCAAAATGATTATATTGTTAATATTTTACTTCAGATATGCCCGCTCTTATTTTATCAATCATCGAGAAAAATTGTTTTAATATTTTAAAAATGAGAATTATTCAGGTATAAAGTCACATATTTGCAATTTATTAAGAATGATGCTTCGAAAGCTTGGGAATGTGTTAAGTAGGCCGGTATATTAATCTTCATTTGGAGACATACAACATGCTGATTTTCATGGCATAACTATTATACATAATTTTGAAAAATGTCCGAATTATTATACAGATACCTAAATCGACTTTTTCGATGTTTCAACTTGTTTTTTTAACTTTCTCGAAATTATCATAGGAAGATCGATTATTCAAACTTGTAGGCTAACTTTAAAAAAGCTAGAATCAATTAATTAAGCACTCGAATTTTGGCCTGCCTCACAAGCGGGGTAGGATGGCCATATGGATCTGGAGGTAATCTCACCAAAAATAAATCTTAGAATAAAATACAAGAATTAATGATATTATTATATAATTAAATAAAACGATTAAACTCAAACACATAATAATTGAGAAACAAAATAAGCTAATATATAAAGGAGTTAATTTAACTGCTATAAATGATCAAACTTTCATTAGTACTGTTTCTATAAGGCTCTGTTGGGTTTTCTATATGTTATTCTGCGTTATATAAAACCTTTTTTATCTAGTAGTGAATCAACGGCAAGCTCGCTCCAAAAAAAAAATCGGTTAACATGCTCCAAAAGTACAGTTTAATTTAAAAATTAGGCTAATAAAATTATAAAAAATTAACCAACCAATATTTCCTATAATGTAAAATTTGCTACGACGTATAAGAAAATTTTGAACTTGAATCTTTCAACGGCGCAAGATCACGCTTTCCAACTGAAAATTAAAACAAATTATTCCCGATTTTATTTTACAATTACTGACATCAACAGCCTTGACCTCTAGTTATTTCAGTTACGAGTTATTATAGCATTTGGCCAACTTGCCCCATATGCCAACTTGCCCCTGTCTCCCCTAATCATCTTTTCACAATAAGTTTATAAGAATGATACTAATTAACACAAGTTACAAATTAAAAGAGATTAATGACAAATACAGAAATTTCGGTAAATAAAAATTATTAAAAAGTTTTATTTTAACAATATTTAAAAATCATAAACATAATAATACTAAATTCTCAAAAATTTAAATAAAAATGCAGGTAAAAACTATCTATTATCTAACATATCTCTCATCTCATCACGCAGTCGCCGCACATTTTTAAACTTCCCGCCACAACTTACCGTATATGCAAGGCTGCCAAGCCAATAGGCATGACCGCATGACGTCACCGTACACAGTTACAAACACAAATGCGCGTTCATTACTTCATTCTGACATTTCGGACTTCTCCACTGACATGTGACATCTGATTCTGACCCCCCCCCCCTTCCTCGCCACATTTCCATC
>UXGD01003482.1:0-20308 GCA_900474315.1 Torymus auratus | reverse complement strand
ATATTTATTAACTATTAAGATTTTTTAAAAGCACGAAACAACCGTATTATTGCATGGGTATAGTAAGTTACATATTTTCTCTAGTTACTAATTTTTTTTTTATTTTATTTTTTTTTTCTTTTGTTAAAACGTACATTTTTTTGTTTTTAAGATCTTAAACTTATTGCATCAGTCATTCCATTCGCATAATAAAGCGAAACGAGCTCTAAATTAAAGTGGACATATAGAATTATAATTAAAACTATAACAAAGGGAAAAGGGAATGGCAGCCGATAACAGGGACGATAAAAGAAGCGCGAAGACAGAGAGAGAGAGAGCAAGAGAGGACTTCTTTTCATTCCAGCCTTTACAATAGCCTTACAGGCCAGACACTTCCTCTTTAACGACAACCAAGTCCCGGATATTGTTCTCTGCGACGCGAGCTTTCGACGTCGACGACACCAAACAATATCATGCTGTCATATCGATCCTTCGGATGAAACTACCAATAAACGTCATCGAATATTAATAATGAAATTCATCAAAAATAACCTTTTGTCGGTTTTATTAAAATTCTATACACACAGTGTGGGCGATCCCAATTTTTCAAACAATAAAAAAAAAAAACATTTTATTGAGTATTTTAGGTATATGAAAACACAGCCAAAATTGGATTTAGAACGGTTGCCATATTTTTTAATTTAGAGAAAATCAAGATATTTTTTATGATGCAATATATATTTACTGTTGAAAAAAGTCATGGTTTTGATTTTTAACAGTAAGTGTGTCATACTATGTTGTATAATTAGGAATAGTTGAAAAAATAATGGGTGGGTGAAATAACCAATCATAATCCAAAATGGAAAAAAGATGAATAGCATCCGACATCCGATTTAATTAACTTTTACTTTTTGCAGGCTAACAATCATTTTTTCGAATAAAAAATTTACTGCATTTTCTGTAATTACATTCGCTATTCCATAGAGAATATTGAAATTACAATGTAATTCACAAAAGGAATGAAATTTTAATATGAATAATTAATTCACAAAGCAACCATGCAATAGCCCTTTATCTATCATGTAACGTTATATTAAATAATTTTATTCCACCTGCATCTAAAATTCATAAATTAGATAAGATTAAAATTTAAATGACTGGGACATTGTACAGGTCCTTTGTTGTGTTAAAACTTCATTTCACACAATTATTTTTTTTAAATTATAAATGGAAAAAGTCGAAGAAAATCAAAGTCTTAATTTTTAGTGGATACCTCAGTAGAAATAGCAAAATATACTAGCCAGTTTATATATATTAGCTAACAACTGTTTTTTTCAATTTCTATACATTCGAAAACTTAAACTTTACGCACAAAATACATAACGAAAACTTAAAATCTATCACGTATTCATTGAGCGCTGTATTTTTGTTTAACGCTGCCTGACAACTGCTGAAGTTAAGATCTTAAGCTATAGGTCAATCCATTCGTAGATTTTCATTGGTTTATTAAGAGTGCAGGGCATCTTCGAGAAAGATGTTGTGTTAATAAGGGAAACTCCATGGGACGTGCGGAATCCCTTCGTACGGTGCAATAAAATCGTAGGTCAAACATATCCCCAAGGTATATGCCCCCAAGCCCTGCACCCCATGGTGACCGAATGCAGGCGCGTGGCCCGCTGGCTTAATAAGTCTTTAACTACCTACGTAAACGTGTCCCCTGTTTATGACACCTTAAACTTTTCACAAAAGAGATTATAGACAATGCCTTGCTTGTACAGTTTAAGAATAATAATAATCTGCTATATTAGGAAAATGTCTCCGCATGAGGTGGGCCCATCCCTTAGCGCCGGTCTTCCACTGCGGTCATAATAATGAAGGATTGGCCAATCAAGTCTGCCGCCCATGATTATTGTTTGGATTTTTCGTGTTTTCTCAAAGTACTTTCGAATTTGATGTATTCTACAAGATTATTTACAATGGAAAATTCGTACTAAGAAAATATGAAAATAATAACATAATAATCAAAAACCAGCAAGCAGAATCTGAGTCAGGTGGCATCAAACTTATTTATTGGATTCATAGGCAAATAAAAAAATATATATATACGTATTTTTTATTTGACATTAAATTTGTAATTATTTATACAAAATTATATAAACAAATAAATTATACCGAAAGTCGTTATTTTGAAAAACGAACTGCGCCAATCAATTCTTATATTGGGAAAAAATAATGACTTTCTGTATAATTTGTTTAAATAATTTTTTATAAACAATGGCAAATGTCTATACGTAAAAATTCATATATTTTATTTTGTTATATTACTGTTGAATGCAATAATTAGTTTGATGATGCTATCTGTCTTACATTCTGCTTGGGCTTTAATATGTTAAAAGAGGTTAATTTTGACAATCTATTTTGCAACGCAACAATTTCATAATAAATATTGTTATATTAATTAGATTTTAATTATATCCATAAACTAGTTTGATACTTTAATAATTGATTTATAAATACGACTTGTTTAAAATATTTGTTGAGAAAAAATATAATCGTGTAGACTTATTTTTCTCTAAATACGGCATAATATTCCCATACATATTTAATATGTTTGAAACAGATAATTTACTGAATCATCTAGCTGGAAAACAATTTAATGACATGTTATAAAATTCGTGGATCATAATTTGTTAACATGGCTGAGTGTATTACGTAACCCAGACACTTATTAAGTTGTTTGCTTAGTCAGTCGCTGAATAAAAAAACCTGTTTTTTGACTACATATACATGCATGGTAAAAGACTTCTTGGTAATAAGGATTTAAAAAACACACCCACACATTTGAATATAAATTAAAGTTGTAAATAATACACTGAAAAATAGAATTTTCGCATGTGTTGAATTTAAACGAATAAAAGACTTTTTGTACTAATACCAACATATAATTATTGTCAAGCCACACTGCTTAAAAATCCCGAGAGAAAGAAATAATTTCATTCATAAAAAAGTCTAACCCGCATTCTCTTTCCACAGAGAACCGAACTGCAAGCTGCGCTCGCTAAACGTGTCCAAGTGTCTGCTGGGTGGTCTGGACGCTGCTTGTCTTGGCGAAACGATTAGGCGTGCGCGCAACCTGGACGCGGTACGAGCCGCAGGTGCCTCGCGACCCGCCGATGTAATGCCCCTGGTACTGGCACTAGCTGAGGCCCCGTGTCTTCAGCTCCTCGACCTTGCCAGTCCAAGGCTCGCCCTCGACGACCATCCCTGCAGGCTGCTCTGTCACGCGCTCGCGAGAAACGGAACCCTGAGACTGCTCAGCCTTGAGGGCTGGACCTTCAGGATCGAGGTGAGTGCGGAAATTTTTTTTATGATCTTGTTTTCGATTAGCTAGTTGGTCGGAGCGAAGGTGACACGAAGTTTTAGAATATAACGACGGTGCAAACAGTGTACGTTTGTAAATTGAGTTATGTTTCTACATTAGATCATTTTTAATCACTGGTTAGTACAGGACAAAACGAAATGTCATTATTTGTTGATAGTAATTTGATAACGTTATCGCAGTGTAAGGAAAAAGAGAGTTTATGCAGGTCACGGCTTAAACTCGTTCGTGAAGATATAGGTTTGTAAATATATACTACAATATGATAAAGCCGCGTATAACTGTCTGATGAGAAAATTGAGTTATAAATATTTGCATGAGTATTATGTCATGAGCAATAAAGACCTTGTATTGTGAAGTGGCAAGAAAAGGCAAATAAACTATGATTTATTCATTCCAAGGCCAACAACGTTTTTTAATTCAGTGCACCGACATAGTGTTATTACAAATCGGATACAATGTCTAAATGTAAAATATTAAAAGTCACAATAATTTTAATAATATTATGCGAAATTGTATGTTTTTCTCCCAAAATAGATATACGTCGTAACCATAAAATTAAGTATCCTCATTTTACAAGTTCTTCTCGCTAAAATAACAGCGGCGGCTTTTACCGGTTATAACGGGCGGTCTTATAAGAAGCTATACCACGGCGTATAGCACATTCCCAGGAAGCGGTGTTTCGCTATAAGATACAAGGATAATCACGCCGGGGGGTTTGATAAACTCGGCCGCGGCGACGCTTCCGTATAACCGATAAATTAGAGCCAAACTACTTTGTGCAGTCGTGCGCCACTCGCGCCCCTCCTTCTCCTCCAGCTGATTAACGGTAATCGACCTTTGCCGAAGCGCGAGTGTACAGTACCGGTTCTAATTAGACGCGCGAAACGGCCCATTAATGCAAGCTTGATTACTCGGTTTTTCACGCGCTCGCGCACGGAGACTGAATTCAAGTTTGCCTTTGAATATACAATAACTTGAGCCTTTATTGCGAGAGAAGACGATTTTCAGGCTCTCCTCGTTGAAATTCATTAGAAGAACGTCTTTGCGGGTAATTAAATACTCGTTAGCCACTTAGCGATGATTTATAAGATAAATGCTAATGAAATCTAATACAATCGCTTTTATTGGCAATAGAATGCATCTACCAAGTATTAAACTGGTCAGAAAAAATACATAGAATTATAATTTTTTATTCTACCTTATATGACAATTTAACGATCGAGGTTACTAGCGAACCAGTTTAGAGGTTCTAGCGTTTTGTTATTACGTGAAAAAAATACCTATTTTTCAACTTCTTTTTGTAGTCATTAACTTTCTTAACAATAATTAAATTATAAAAGCTGTTCAATTAATAATAAATCAACAACTACTATACGCGCATAACAAGTGAACTATTCACGTTTTTAAAATAATATTTGTTGAATAAATGTTACTCAACACAATATGTTTCCTTTTTCGTAAAAGCTCGAAAAAAATACAATCCGAGCCCAATAAAGTATCGTATTATACATTTTGTAGAGCACCCCAACCTGATATAGCGATATATACCCCGGCCAAACTCGGTTGCACCCGAGACGACGCAACGCTATACACTATTCCACGCAGGAAAACAAAGACAAAGCATAGCGCGCGGGGGGCCAAATATGTCCCTGTAAGCGTATAGCATGGGGGGCTTACAATCGATAATTAATTATCGGCCGGTGTATATAACGGAGTGGCCATATTGCCTGGGATGATACATGGACCGGCGAGATCGGACCGCTGTTGCGCGTTATATAAAACATCCGATGCGGCTAATGGGGAGCGAAGAGCCGAATCTGTCCTCGCGCAGTCTCGCGCTAAATTATTTACAGGGGAATGGAAAATTACCGGTGAAATTTTCCCGTGAGTTTGCCACTTAGGCATGTATGAACTTTGTTGTTTTTGCAAGTGAGACTGTCGTTGTTGCTGACGCAGGCGGTTTTGTCATTGCTCATCTATAGTATGCGCTTAAGGATGATGGTTACCGAAAGAATAACATTATGTTTGAGTTTGATCGATCAATATATAGCTGGAGCTTAGCTGAGAAATACACGAGCATTTATTGCGATCAAATGGAATTTGACAATACAGCTGGTTGCCATGCTTTACTAATATTTACAATTTTTTGTATCAAATTATATACACCAGGGACTTTGAATGATAATATATATTGATTCTGCGTTATTGGCTCACTTTGACTTTAATTTTTTATGTATACATTTCAGTTTCAGTATTTTACGCCTTTTTTACTTTCAGTTACTATATTATGCTTGAAAGTAATTTATCAATGATATTTTGCGAAAAATAAATTTATTTATCCTACAAAGGATACAGACAATGTAGGCAGTAACGAGGAAGATCGATTTAACACCATTGTTACCACTGAATTTTAAATATGCCGAAAGCCATTTCGCAACGTTTAATCTGCAGAACGAAATGATACCGAAAATAAATAATAAACACGTATGACGAGCAATGAAGTTGAAAAAGAAAGTTATTCAAAAGCTGCGCCCGATTTATATCGCCGCGCGCCAATATAAAGCCGAAGATTTACGAAAGTAATTAATCCTTCCATAGCAGCACGGAGATTAAATTGAACAATAATTCAAGAGCGAATGAATCCGGGTCCACAGCCGCTCACCCACACACACGACTCTATCGCTTTTCAAATCCATAAATTCGGCAAAATAGACGATTTTCCGAAAATTCCAGAACCGCACGCCCGCGCGTTCCGTACCTATTTTTCCCGCTAATATACGGGGCCGATGCTCGGGAATTCGGATTACCGATCTATCCGCGCGTCTCAGGGGCACAGAGAGAGGCGGGCGCGATTGGACGCCTAGAGGAGGATTTCCAGAATTATTCAAATTCCCCGCGATCGCGGAGGGGTGGGGGAGTAGGGTAGGCACTATTTCTCGGCCACCCGCCAAAGAGGATTGCGATTGAATAAATTTTGCGCAAAAAGCGGGTTTGCGACGCGAGCAGAGATTATTGGAAATTTGAGGATGAGCGGGTTTCTTACGAGCAGTATAAGTATATATACCTCGCGGATTTATGAATCGCCGCCGCGGTAAACTATTTTCATCGCTTGATATTTGTATTAACTGCTTCGAAGCACAAACATATGATATTTATAGCATTTTTTTTATTTTTAATATAGTAAAGAGTAAGATTATAATTCGTTATGGAAGTGGTGCTAAAAGTAAAGTTCTTTTGCTGTATTCATACTTTATGGGCAATGACCTTTTTTGTGTGATTAAGTGATAAAAATTTTAACCATCCACCGCACGATATGATCAAGTTCTGCACTTTCTAAGAAATTCAAAGTTTTTTATGCGCCAAAAGATAGCAGCTGCTTGTTTCATTATCATATTTTACGCTTCGAATAAACTTAGGTACCTGTGTTTACGGAAAATACAGCCAAGTAAAAGCAAGAAAATTATAACTCAATAAAGTAGACTATTAAAACTCATAATAATTTCCTCTTAACCAGAAAACACTTATATTATTGTTGAAAAAGAAAAAGTCTTTGTTACCATCATAATATAACATCCATTATACGTTTAACGTGAACCCTAAAACGCACGATAAAGTAATTTATTTAAAATCAATCTTACACCAACTAAAAATCCCCTCGAACGCTTTCAAGCATTAAATACACAGTTTTATTTTCTATACATATAATCCCGCTTTCCGTCCCCTACACGCAAAAAATAATCAATCTCTCGCGCAATCAACGTCGCGCCTGCCGATCGACAAAGCGCGCACCGCAGCACTTTTGCCACCGTTAACACACGCGCGCGCGCAAGCAAAAAAAAAATAATAATAATCTCCCCATGGCCCGATAGAGCCACTACCACTACAGTTAATTTCGGTAAGCCCTTTCGAGCCCCTCGGTGTGGGCGCAAAAAGCTGCCACGGCAATTCATTTTCGTTACTCGCATTAAAATGCACGCACGCGGGCTGCGAAATCCGCGTAGTAAAAAAAAAAAGAGAGAAAGAGGAAAATCGATGGGGCGGTACCTGCGCGATTTTCCCATAAAAATCCAGCGGCGCGCTGCAGCGCTATTGCAAAATTTACGAGCGCGTCTGCAGCGCTTTTTTCGCTCTCTTGTTCGCGCCTCGGGAGCTGTTCTCTCACGCTCACTCTCCTTCGCGACTGCATAAGATGATGAAAAGTGACGCGGCGGCGGCAGCGGCGGCTCTGAGCGGAATCTCGTTCGCGACGTGCGTGTAAGTAGTGTGTGTATATGGGAAGGGGCGTAAGGTAAGTGGTGTTTGTTGCGGCGCT
Source organism: Torymus auratus (assembly GCA_900474315.1). Taxonomy (NCBI): domain Eukaryota; kingdom Metazoa; phylum Arthropoda; class Insecta; order Hymenoptera; family Torymidae; genus Torymus; species Torymus auratus. Next base: position 12,635 of record UXGD01003482.1, on the reverse strand, counting down.
CAGGGCGTCGTAAATTTTTGTTGGATTGAGGAAGTCAAGATGACTAAAAGCTTTCGACCGGCTTATGGAAAATAAGTTCCACGGCAATGATGAACTGAATTGTTTTCGGAATATTGTTAAAAGCATAAGGGCGTGGGATATGTAAACGTTGGTAAAGTAAATTAATAATTAATTTTTATTTCTCAGCGTGTAATCAGGCACTGAGCTTCTAAAATATCAATATCATAAAGAGAAATTTAATTGAGAATCGACAGAGATAAAAAATTTTCAACGACACATTACACGGCTATATAATGAATTCAATTTTTTCAATTAATTTATTTTCATTTAAATTTTGTGCCGGTATGTGTGATATTAAATACCTATCGTAAAACTCGCTTAAAATTTTAAAATATACATGTTATTGTTTGCATAAGATGAGATATTATGTAATGAAACCACTTAATCGACGTAATTAAATTGTATTTTCTCTGACATTTAATTTTACTCACAATTTTCCATGAGTGAATAAATTGTTTGATAAATATAATTTTGTTCTACATACCAGATATAAGTTGTGTACTGACGCTTTATTATGTATCCGTAATATGCATTTTAATAAATAAAATTGTTTCATCCTCTTTCTATGATTAATTTTTGTTATCCGTCAATTAAAAATACCTCGTTATGAAAAAAACATCGCCACCACCGCCTTTTGAGAAATTAAACTTCTCTCAATAAATAAACCATCATCCTCTACTAATTGTGTTTGGTTTAGATTAAATGTTTACAACTTTAAATTATATTTCTTTCATATTTCTTTTTTTTTTTAGAAAACATTCGGATTTATTAGCATTGAATAGAATTTATTTTTCAATAACAATTTAAATTAAACAACAAAGAATGAATGAAACTTGACCATTTTGTTAAAAATAATCGAGTCATCCTCCCTTATCACTCAGAAACACCAATAAAAGAACCCTCGTTGGCATAGCTGTCCAAGTTTTAGACACACGAAGCTTGTTTAACTTCCATGTTTCGATCTTTCGACAGTGTTGACAGGAAGACCTTTTACATATTAAATTAATATTTTTATTAATGTAATTTATCAATCTAATATATTATAAAATTTGTACATACTTATTTAAATATAATAATACTTTAAATATGAATCTTTAAATTACACTAATCATTGTCAAGATATTTCAAGTTTATGTGAAAAAGTACATTACAATTATATTAATTATAGTTATCATTATATACTAATCACTAATATACTAATTACAAATTCTGAAAATTTAATCTCAATTTAATTATATATTTCAATTGTTTTCGTATTTTTCAAATGTTTAATATTTTATGTTTTTCCCGTTCATTTTAATGAAAATGCAAAAGTGCGTTATTTTTAATTTAATACTCGTTCAAGTTCATCTCTATTCTCAAAAATTTGTAAAAAGAAGACAATGGCACGCAAAGAACATCTTCTAGCATATAATAGGAATAACTTTATGAATAAAAAGCTAAGAAATTATCGTCAATAATTATTTATACCACTCTTTCCACGTGAAAACCCGCGTAATATAATCAAATAATATATATTTCGTACTTCATACTAATTTTCTTGACGATTACTGCAGCTGCAGGTTTATGGGGTAATCATGTGTCGCCGTGCCATTGTGACGGATCTAAATTCTCATTCATTATTAAGGATGCGTATGACATTAGCCGGATCGCTGGATTCGCATTTCGATGCAGGCTAATGCGCGAGCTCGGCGCTTAATTAAAATGTTTGCAGCACCACCGCGAAGCGAGTTATATCAGCGCAGAGGACGTAAATGCGGTCAGTGAAGTGGATATTTATTGCTAAATCGATATGCTACATTTACATACAGGCATTGTTCGTTTTCTATTATTTCAAATTCATTAGCACCAAAATCTCTATTAATTTAAAATTTTTTGTATAAAACGTGCCATTTGAAATTTTCATGATATCGAAAGTTTTGTAGGCCAACATCATAATATCCAAAATGCGAAGGATGAAAAATTAAATAATAAAATAAAACACTGCACTTTTTGTCACTTATAGAAACAATTCAACTATTATTTCCTTTCAACGAGTCTTTATATAACAACATTCACCCTGTAATTCGAAAACACAAGCTGGCGCGTATACAATAAAAGCCCTACTAAAGCTCTGTACTTAAGGTCTAAAATCTAAATGCAGCGCGGGCGCGGATCAGCGAACACATTATCTACATGTACGCATAATATACATTTATTACACCTATATAATCTAACGTTACTTTTGCAAAATGAAGATCTGTACCATCCGGCAAATCCGCGCACAATCACGCTCGCACACACACACATGGTTGAATGTATACATACGCATACACCTACGACCACCTTGGCTAATCTCGTATTCTCGCGTGCCTAAGCCAGTATAAGCACGCATAACGTTATACAAGCGCGCAAACGTGCCCCCCACGTGTGTGATACCCCTGCGCGTGTATATATATATACGCGCGGTCGCGTAATCCCGCCATCTCCCGATTTTTCTGTATACACTTCTTCGCAAGAGCGCGCGACTTCGTCGGGCCCCCGCCGAGATTATATCTGCGAAATTGGACGGGATTACGAATACTTAACGAAGGCGACGATGGCGCGGAGGCGGGTAGGTAAATGGAAAAATTAATCGACCGTAAATTGAATTGTCTTTTCTAATTAGCTTTGCTATCGAGATCGAGTGGTTGTTTGCTTCTCAGATGTTTCTTTTTCGAGCGATTTTTATCAGCAATTTTGTTTTTACTTCATAATATAATGCGTGGAAACACATTCAAGAACTTTTATATGCATTTTCGGTCGGATAAACGTTTATAATCTCTCTTTCGCTGAAATTTTAAAGCTACTCGTAAAGCAGTTTTTAAAGAGTTTATTCGAAAAAGTCAGTTCTGGTAGAAAGTTTTTAAAACTGAATTTTTTTTAAACAGTTAGCAGAAATAATGGTCCTTTATTCGAAGTCATTTCAACTCGATAATATTTTCATAAAAAGAAGATATAGTAAATGTTCGAGCGTCTCGAAATCTTCACTTGCGGCATAAAATAGCAATCTAAAAAAATACACAATTTTATGTCGCAATTTACTTTAAGGAGAAGTTGAACATACTAAAAATAATGCGTGAATATGAATATAAAATGGTCGTTATTTCCAGCCAATTTCTGTTTAGCGAGGTATGTTAAAAAGAAAATTAATTTTATATTGGAATAAGGTCGAAGGTAAATTTTTTTTTTCACAGTGCACTGCTCACCGATAAAACCTATACCCATTGCACAGGCGAATTCTCCGACATAAGTTATAGTCGCGCGCACATCACGCGCGTTCTCCATATCCACAGCCGCGCCACGCGGCAAACAAACTTTTCCCCATTCATCGATACGCCCACACTCTCGCAGGCGAAATATCGACGGCGAGTTTTTGCGCGATCGACGCGCCCGGTAAATTACGAGCGCTTTTTGCATCATCCGTCCTCGGCGTCATTCTCGTGCACGCGCGCGTACAGCACGGCAAACTCTCGAAACTCTCTCTGCTCGAGCGTTTTGCTTTCGCGAAGCTTCGTTGTTGCTCGAGGGGTTGTGCGGAATAGGAGGGGAAGAGTAAAAAGCTCGGGGCGCGGGCGCGCCTGTTTGCAGTTGACGCTCTTGCACGCGCGCGCGCGGGCGCGGATAAGCTGAATTGATGGCCGCGGTCATTGTCTATTGTTAGCCAAAGGATTAGTGTTCTCGAGATTTCCGGAAGTTGGGCGTGCTCTCGAAAGGGGCGTGGGAGAAAAATTCTAGTTTTGATTGATACGATGGTAGAAGAGGGGCTTATTAATCTGGGGACTGTCAACGATACCTTGTGTAAGTTTTTAATCAGACTTGTGGGCTTGACAAAAGCTAGCAATTTGTTACTATATATATTTTAAGTCAACTAGATCTATAGGAAAAAGGAATAAAATGATTCCCTTTTATTTAATTCAGCAGATTTTATGCTAATACAATACTTGATATAATTTATTTATTGTAATACAGTTTTTTACCTATATTGACTATAGACAAACCATCTTACTCATGTCTTTTATAGTTACTACAGATAATTTCATTGGTAACTTTAGTTTTTTAATCAAAATCTATATAGAAAAATTTAATAATTAGAAGAATATTAAAACATAATGCTGTAGAAAAACATCTAATTAATTGTATCAAAATTTAGGATGATTTCAAAAACTAAGTTACAAACATTTTTACGGTTATATTAAGAATAAAATAATATGATGTAAAGCCTTTTTTGAAATATGCTAATAATTCAGTATAAAAAAGACTCGGATAGGATCGTACGAAAAACAGCAGAAAACTAGAGAAACGAAGCTTAATATGCTTTTTTCAAAATTAAAGAGTATGCCTTCCAAAGAGAACACTCATAAATCGCTGAAATTCGTATGGTTTACTTCATTTTATGTTTTGTTGCATTTCCTTTGCTTAACTTTAACTTTTCATAATTTTTACAAGCATTAATGTGTTTCAATTTAAAAAAAAGCAAATATAAGGTCTTTTCCTCTAATTTTAAAATTTTCAAAATGTTTAATGTTCGAAAAAGAGGGTTTTTTGTTAACAAAGCGAATAATATCCATAATTATAGAGATTTTGAAGCGTTGCGGTTTACTTTTGCAGCTCTCTTCATATTTTCACATCCAAAAGCAAATTAATGTCAAAAGTCGAGCAGAATCCACAATCTGTCGGTAACCTCTCCTACGGAATTCCTTTAAAAACGCAAGTACGCTCTTGCAAATCCACTACACACTTTTGAAAAAATTTAAAAAAAAACGACGTAAAAGCAAAGATTAAAGCTTCGAAAGTCGCTCTTTAACCGAGGCGTATTTACCTGTCGATCCTCGAGCGTAAAAGCTCCGCGAGTCCATTAAGTAACGCCGGGCGCGCGCTCTCTTTAATCGCGTCGAGGGTGATTCTCGAGAGAAGGAGAGAGAGAGACACCTCGGCAGGGAAATCCGCGCGCGCGAAAACGCGCAAAAAAGCATCTCTCGCGGGCAAAAAGACGCGTGAGAGGAGAAAAAATTCGCTTTATAGTCGCGCAGGTGTCGAGCGCGGCATGCGAAAAATCGCCCACGTGTATGACTTATATATAGAGCTCGCCCCGGGCTCCTTTCTTTCTCGCTCTCTTAGCCCCTTTCGGATTGAGTCAGGTCAAGCTAGATAAATGAACTCTCACCGTCTTTCTTGTGCTGGCCTCCTCTCTCTTTCTCTCGTCGCGCTTTTATATATAGATGTGTATCCGGCCACCTCTCTCCCTACTTCCGTCCATCTTTCCATAAGTGCGATAATTCTTTCCCGCGTGCGCGCATTCATATCCCTACTGCCTTTCTCCGCCCCGTTATTTGCCCTCTGGATATGTAGTAATCAGCACATTCTACTTTTGCGGAGCGAGCTTTTTCTCTTTTTCCCCTCTTTGTTTTCTACTTTTTGTTATCATTTGTTATCGTTTTTTTTTTCATCTGCAGCCTTTTTCATTAAGATTAGTCTTTTCATCTATATGAACATATAATGTGTTTGTCAAAAATAATTCATTTTTGTTTTTATTCTTTATACTGCTAAATTTCCACCAAAGTCTTTTAAAATTCTAAACTTGTTATATTTGCAATGAAAATTGCCATCACAATAAAGTAGGTCAACGCGGCAACATAACAAAATTGCCGCGTTGAATACGCTATAGTTTCGTGCGCAAGCTTCGTAATTATATTTGAAAAAAGAGGTTGAAAAACATTTTAATTATTCGCGACTCTTCAGTGGAGGCCTTCTATTAGATTTTAATTTGTAGAAGGTTAACAAACGCGAATATAAACAACAACATTCGGAAATTAAATTACATCTGAGTACAATGTACAATGTATAATATACAACTGGAATAGAACGAAAACAACTTTATTTAAAATTACGAGCATTTGTGAACCTTTTTCACCTAAATCATCCATCGAAAACTACATTTTACGAAGTAAAATTTACCGAACATCACGTCTGTCTATACTCATCTATTTCTACTGCTGCAAATCTCTCGTATAAGTATACATTTTCAAATTAAAATTTAAATATTTCTTCTTCACTTCGGCAGGCGTACATTGAATACCATCATCTGAATCTGAAATTCGCCAACATCCTCAGCAACACTCCTCATTCGAAATATATTCTCCGAGAAGGCTTAAGTTCTCTACGCGCATATTACCAAATCCTCTCTTGGCAACTAACTGAGACGACGGGGCGGCACTTATATAGAGAGGCGCGAAGCTGCGAAAGCGCGGCGCCTTTGATGGCGTTGGCGCGCATGTATTACATACTTAGGCCAACTTCTCGTATCAGCCTCATGCCAAACGTACTCTAATACTCGCGGCTCATCCTCAACGAGAGAGAGAGAGCGTACATACATATATATATATATACAGGCAGTCGCGCGACTTCGCGCGTAATTGCGCCGAGCCGCAAAGGGCATCGCCACACCCCCTACAGAAGAAAGAGAGAAGGATTTAACCGTCCCACAGAGAGGCGCGCGCCTCTTTGCCCTGGTAGGAGAAATTTCACGGCTCCGCGGGCTCGTATAGCTTTGAGAGATTCCCTCTTGGTCCGTGTATATATGTGTGTGGGTGGTACGTGTTTCGCATCTCTGCCGCGCTCTCGCCTTTGCTCTTTCCGTCTGTGTCCGCGCGTGTATGTTAGGTATGGGCCGCAGGCGTGAGCGTATTATAAGAGAGGACAGTGTTCTATAGGAGACGAGGTGCGGGTATATAGCCGGCGCTAGGAAGTCAAAGCGAGCTGCTACTGCCGCTGTCCATAAGCCAGTGCGCGAGAAATTGTCCGATGAGTGCGGAGCTTTTCGTATATAATTACATTTGTGAGGAGATGAATGTGGAAAGATGACGGGGTTAAAGTGTGATATGAGAAGGAAAATAGTTTATCAAGACTTGGAATTCCTTTAAGTAAAGATTCACTCAAGAATGATTATGTTCTGATTGTACTATTTTTTTTTTTAATTATATTTTAAACTTTATTAACCTTTTAATTGCGGGGCTGTTCGATATATTGCCTCCGCGTATAATAGAATTAATTTATAAATTTCGCTTCTAATAATAGGTCGATTTCGCCTGCAATTTCCTTGCAGTTAAAAGGTTAAACAACATGTGTTCAGGGAAAATGTTATATGGTACTGCCCAATTATGAATAAGTAAAAATTCACTTATTATACATGTCAATATGAATCAACATTATCTCTGAAGTAAAACAGCATTTACTCAGCATAAGTGGATATTTAATTGACTATACAAGTGAATACCCTTATCACTGAACTATTATCTAATATACGTAAACAAAATTTCGAAATTTATCACAAGTTGCGCAGGTGATGCATTATTTCGAAAAATAATTTTTTAGAAAAAATTATTATATAATGTGTAATATTATATAAATTTAATCAATTCTCATTTCAATAACCTATATATTTATTAGTTTTCACTATCGCTCGATTCGTTTAGATTAATTTTCCATAAATTAATATTCAGAGACATGACGATGCCGGACGGCCGTGTATTATTAACAGCTATAGTGTTATAATAACACATAGTGTTAATTTTAATTATTTTCAAGTGGAGAGTTGTTAAATTATATGGAAAAAATGAAAATTCCACTTATTTCGAACTGAAAAAATTATTTACCTGTAGAATAAGTGAAAAATTAACTGATTAATAAGTGAAATTTTTACTTATTTGAATTTAGAGAGTAAGATTAAGAATTTTAACGAAAGAAAATTATTTATAACGTACGTTAATGACAATTTTCAACAAAGGTTCTTTTATAAATGTTGCTACATAGTGCAATTAATGCAGAAAAAGGAACGAATTCGAAACGAGCCTATATCAATTTTCACAAAAAGCAATATTCTTATCGGTGAAAAGTTTAAAATAACATAGATAGTTGCAGTTCATAATTATTCTAACATCAATATCCACGCTAATTAAAAACAATCTACGCCGTTACCCTGCAGGATGAAAAATTTAATATAAATCAAATTAACGGAAACCAAATTTAGAAAAAAAAAGAAAAGACCCGCACTCTTCTCCGTCAACAGCAAGCGCAGCACGTATATAATCACAAGCTGCGCCCCTATACATGCCTATAGTAACGCGTGCGACGCGGTAGCCGGGTATATGTACATCGAAAGCTGTGTACCTTCATTACACACAACTAACTTGGCGCGCGCGCACGTAATACCACGGCACCAGCGCCACCGTTCGGCCGCAATATTTACCCCCATTCACCGTCGCCGAGCCGGTGCATTCTTCCCTTTTATATATCGAACGCTCCCCCATCAGAAAATCGCTGCTCTCGCCTCCACGTCTCATTACTCGCACAATCATAATCACGTCGCGCGTTTACACTACCTCGCCACATCCGTGTATATAAGTAGTATATGCGCGTGTGTGTGCGCACGAGGCGAAGGCTTAGTTTTGCATTAAAGGCCGCGAAAGCAAGCGAGCGCGGAAAAGTTTATAACGTCGACGAGGCAATTTCCCCGGGCGCGTGGAAACAAAATGGATTGAAGGAGGTGTAGACGGGAGAGGGCGAAAGGGGGTCGGGGGAATTACCCACCCGGCAGAATGTGTGTATGTGTCTGTATGTGAAGGTGGTCTTGGCGCGGTTCAGCGGGAGGAGTCGAGTGGATTTTGGAAATTCCATTGGTGTAATAAAAAAGCTGCGAATGGCAAGGGAGCCGTGGAAAAGGCTGAAGGATTGCTAGAGTAGAGTAAGTAAACTAAGGATGTTGTTGTATAAAGCAAAGCTCACGATTTATAACTATGTACTATTCCCCTGCTGGAAATTGATTCCATTATTTGCCTAATGAATAGTTAGTTTCACCAATAATCGTCAAGAACCAGACACTTTTCTTGGCCATTTGTATCCATCGATGAAACGAGTTTTTCGATCATATTCATCCATTTAATCGACAGAATAATAGAATGAGTTTTTTCACAAATTTACATTAGCTTATTTATGCGTATTAGAAAGAGATCAAAGATAATAAGTTTAATTCGTGTTCACATCTTCGTAAGTTATCTTTTTTTCTTTAATATTTGTTTTTAAATACATGATAAAATTACACAGAAAGTTGAGTAAAAATATTTTAAGGCTGTAGTGTTATCTCCATTAAATAGAAAATATGACCGAAAAAGTTTTTTCATTACTATATCCAGAAATTAGCTATTTTCACATTTCTCGATAGAGACAATTTCTATCAGGAATGTTATCGACTCTCCTCGAGTTTTAAAACTACACTTCTTTCTAAAAAATTTATTGTTAATATTTTTTACTATAACGTTATTTTCTATGCAACTATAACACATAGCCCAGTATATTCTTTTCAAATGTAAACACACGCTTTTAAACATACATTTTTATATATTTTTCATTTTACAACAAACATAATATACGTGAGCTTTGTTTGTAAAAGTTTTCCTTGCGAATATCATGGAAATATGTACAAGAATGAATTGTTCTTTTTTCCAATACATCATATGCAGAACTCCTGCATTTCGTATTTTTTAAACTAAACTTTTAATTTAATTTTTGCCAGTGAAGTTTCAAACATTCTCTTGTTATTTAAACTGTAAAACTGTAGTAAAATTGATATTTTTATGAAATTCTTTATCAAAACAATATCTTCGATATTAAATCTATTTCATATCACTTAGCGCGTCCAACTTTAACAATAATCCGCAATTCTCCAATCTCTTCCATTCCATAAAGCTTTTTCGTTTACACGCGCGCACAAACACACGCACGACGCGCAGAAAAGAAATCGACCTCCTCCATGTACCAATGTAATTTGAAATAAAACCCCGGGGACTTGTGCGCTCTGGCCTTCGATCCTCGACTCTCTGTAATATCGCAGAAACCCTCCCTCCTCTTAAATATATGGCGAAACAATTGGTGCGATAGCTCGAGCTTAAGAGCAATCGGCACGAGAGTAAGAAATCACATTAAACAAAGCGAATCATCCTCGCGCGCGACGCTTATTTTCCCTCCTCTGTCGCGCTCTCTCTTTCTCTCTGTCTTTCTGCGCGAACGCAGACAAATTCGATTTCGCCCGACACGTTCTCAATTTCAATCGCGCCTAGGAGGAAAATAAGCCGCGGAGAATCCCTCGCGACGCGTCGCCTGTATATAGCTCTCTGCGTATATGTGTGACTCCGAGGGACGCGCGCGTATCTTATACCTATACGGTCTTGTTCGGCGTTCGATTATTCCGAGCTCGCGGGAAACGTCTTATACGTGAATTGTCGATCTTTCGCGTCGTGAGAGCGCTCGTCGTATGGGGTGATTGTCGTGGAAAGCTTTCCGAGGTATTTTTTTGTATATTTTTTATTCTACGTCGCGGAACATCTGTGATATTTCAATAACGATATTATTTCGTCCTGTGTGTATAGTTTTGATAATTGAATTTAATGGCTCGAATAAACCAAATTAAAGCGATAATATAATATCGTGGAGTGTAACATATTATTTTCTACATTTTAATCAAATTCAAATTGTTCAAAGAATCATTCATTTGACTGAAAGGGAATATTTAGTCGCTTAATTAAAATATCAGTTGTTTAGTTCGTGCGCAAAACACTTGACAATGATAAATATAGATTCATATTTAATATTCTAACTATATATGTGAATTTTAATAACGAATTCTCACCAGTATATATGGTTTTAATTATCAAATAGATAATATTTCGTATTCCAATTATTATTCATTCAGCAAATATTAGTAAATTCCTAAAGCTTTTATAATTTCGCTTTGAGGCAGAAGCGTGTACGCTCGAGTAAGACAGCCTAATTGTCCTTGATTTTCCGACCCCTGCAGACTCGCGTCCTTCTCTTTCGTTCAGTATCCGACCTTGTTCCTCGTCCTTCACGCCCGAGTAATTTTGCAGGTAATGTCATCTCTCCGCGCCATTTCACTATTATTCGACGCTATAATGAGGAGGTATTTTCTCATATTAATGCGACTCGTGATTAAATGTGCGAGAGAAACGGTGCTGTCATAACGACGCTTGCGAAGGATTACATATTACGCAGTAGTCTAATATTAGTATGACCGAAATGATATTTTTTATAATTTTTCTTTAGAGTTAAAAGCCGTGTACTTGCAATAAAATTTACAAAACGTACTTTATCTAATAATTTAAAAGAGCTAAAAATAATATCATTTAAATGGTCTATAACTCTTTTCCGAAAAGAGTGATAAGAAAACTTTTTGATAATGAGTTGAGGCGATAAGAAAACTTATAGAAAATGAGTGTTCGTTTGAGAATGAGAGGTTGACAACAACTCTATTGTGTTTTCACTAACAAAGAATTTTATTTTAATTGTTTTGTATTTTTCCACCTGACAATGAAATAGAACGTTTGCTCTATAAATAAATTTAAACAATTCTAGCTGAATTTGGGACAACAAAATCTATCATCATGGACCCTAATACGGATCAGTAGCCAAATAATGATCAATTTTGTTATACTATATATAATCAGTGTCGAAAATAATTTGTAGATCAATAAAATCGAAAAGAACAAAATTAAACAATAATCTTATAGCCCTTCAAAAATTTAGATTTCAAATTTTAGATTATTGCTACTTGAATTTTCCGAGAATAAAAAGTTTGAACTACGCACTTTCTAGAACGACGCGCATCGACGCTAGTTTATTAACACATTATAGATAAGAAAGAACGATTCGGAAAAAATGTTTTTAAATACAATTTCCAGGAATTTCTGCGGGTATTTTCCCCTTAATTACTCATTTATTAGTTAATTATTAATAAGCATGAATGTTTTCAAGTACTATAATTATTACACAGAAAAATGTTAAACAATTCATAGTAACTTTTTCTATTTAAAATGGTTTAATTTTCTTTTTATATTTTCAAGAATTAAGGTCAAAAAATTAAAAGAACAATTAATAAACATAGATTTATGTTGTTCTTTAAAAGTTATGTAATAGTATTTTCGATACTAGTGCGATAAAAATTATTCTGGCAGGAGTGTGAATTTGTCAGCCGAGCAAAGCGAAGCGATATTTTTTTATCGCACTAGTATCGAAAAGTACTATTATAATGAATTTTTTCTAAGTTTGTGCATTTATTTTTGTTTCACATTAACAATATGCAAGAAGGCCAATCTAACTTCATCCTCATGTCAAGCTCTAAAAAAAGAAAAATAAGCAGTATATATGAGGAAATCCGCCAGACCGTCATACTTTTCGTGTCACAAAACTGGCAAAAATTTTTTTAGGGGCACACCTTTTCGGACAGCGCAAAGTTAGGTGCATTTGAAAATCGCGAAAAATGACCAAAAATGATTGACTTACGTGGATTCGGACAAAATCGCTCATTTTCGTTCATTTGTCGCGATTTTCAAATGCACCTAACTTTGCAACAAATTGGCTGATTTTAACGATTCTCATATCAAATTAAACCTCCTTTCTTCTACACTGAAAAAAAATTTATTAGTATTAAAGAAATATTTATTTGAATAGTAGCAAAGAAATATTCTTTTGAAGCAAATAACTGT
>UXGD01003481.1:0-20312 GCA_900474315.1 Torymus auratus | reverse complement strand
TTATAAGGTTATGTCAGTATTCATTTGTATAGAAGTTCTGTTCGTCTTCAACCACGGGTTGTAAATTTACAAGATGATCGACAACGATTTTTTTACACATTGCCCAAAGATCAAAGCCCAAAACCCACTATGTGGACAGTCCCTTAGACATTCGAAATTGCAAAAAATCGGAATTTGAAAGCCGTACGTACGTGTTGATTGAAAAAATTACGGAGAATAACTTTTATAAAATATTGGACTGAAAACTCTATTCGTAGTTAATTTAAGTTTATACGAATTTGACCAATGAAAATTTTCAATGCACGAAGCACTATACTATATTGTCATGATTTGAAATACCTATATCAGCACTATCAGCAGTTTTATAGAAACCGGAGTAATGGAGCAAAACGGGTTGATCAAGAAAAAGCTCAATGATACTAGTAGTAGTATAATGATGCTACTTAATTTAACAGTCAGTTTAAGTAAAACTGTAGTATAATATACTATATAGTATTATATTATTATATTACCTATATCTGCATTAACCCAATAAAGTTATTATAGTAGATAAAAAATTCGTATGCCATTGTAAAGAGCGGCTTCGTTTTACTTTAAACTGACTGTTAAATTAATCAACATCATTACTTTTTCTTTCATGAATAAACCAATTTTGTTTGAAAACAATTTTGCTCCATTACTCCGGTTTCTATAAAACTAAAATACTGTACTAAAATAAAGGAAAAAAAGAAATACTTTTGTTTTTGTTTTGTCTGCGTAGAGATTGCGTTGCTTATGAGAAAAAAAAATTTTTTTTAGAAAATTATTTTCGTACAACGTTTTTGTGCATATTTTTCGCGTGTCGAATTCCCGTCGTAATATGGAGGAATTCGTACACTTTCGAATAATAATTACATTGGTCGAACGTCCGAATCAGCGCCTGATAATCTAATTTTACTAGAAAACAATATGATTGTATTAAAAATAATTCACGCAGATATGCATTGGATTTTTACATAACAAAAATTTCGTCATTGTTTTGGTGCATCGATCTTCAAAACATTAGTATAAATTTCGCTGTCACATACAAGAGAATCGGCAAAGACTTTATTCATGCTTTTATTATTAACAATTGAACATTTTCAATCTGATAAATTCGTCTAAAACACGAATGTAGAAAAAACTCACTTTTTGAAAATGACGTTCATCAAGCTGTTTGAAATCGGAGCAGCAACTCCGGTATTCACCAAGATACCTACATCATCAAAGTTTAATTTTAGAACCACATTCATAACTTTACAGCTCTATACACATACGCACTATACTTTTTAACAAGTTTTTTATCGTCTGATTATCGAAAAGGTGGCAGCACTTCACACCATTCAAATCTTACCACGTGACTAAAACATGACAGACCATCACATCCCGCGCGCGTGTGCGCATGCACGCGCAGCACATGAGGCGGCGGCAGCAGCAGAGCAGCCGCCAGGCCAGTGATATGATAAGCCCCCGTATAAGAAGCCACCTATATAACGTCAATGTTTGACGCGCAAGGTGGGGGCGCCGGCCATCGCATCATCATCATCAGCGGCGGCGGCTACAACGGCGTATAACATAACATACACTCTCCCCGCGCGGCGCACTTCGGTTTCAGAAGGAGGCCGCGCGCGGTCGCGTACACACACGAAGGAGGGGAGAGTGTAGACAGAGAGAAAGAAGGAGAAGAGAGAAAGAACCGCGCGCGCGCGCCTCGCTCGCCTGACATCGTCCGACCACCTCACGCGACACCCATCGCACGCACACGCACATATACACACGAAAGGGTGAAGAGAGAGAGACGCGGAGCGGCGGGCACGCATGCCGGACTGTCCCGCGGGCGTGAAGGCGATAGAGTGCGTGTGAATACTGAATAGCCAGTAGCGAACGAGGGAGAGGCCAGGATGGACGTAGCGTGGCTGCTCAGGCACGCGGCCGTGGAGTCGCGGAAGGAGGTGGCCTTCCCCAGGCGGCCCTGGACGAAGGACACCGGGGTCGCCGCCGCTGCCGCGCCCGCCGGCAACATCGGCGTTAAGGGTATCGTCGCTGGTGAGTGCCTCTCTATTATCCTCATATATATCTGTGTGCTCCACTTTTTCCTTATCCTCTTCCAAAGCTCGCTCGCTCCCTTTCTTTTCCTCTCACGCCCGCGTATATACCTATAACCTGCATATATATATGCGCTCTGCGTGGGCGGCTCACACATTTTTTTCATCTAGAGAGCATCATATCCGATCAATTTTTCGTCTCCGCGATCAATCAAGGGCCGGTTTATTTTTCCGAACGAGGCCAATGCTTGTGATGTGTGTATACGCACTTATATTGTGATGCATTATTTCGAATGATGACGCTCCTTTAATTGCCGCACATAAGTGACGCGACGGTAATAGGTATATTTTGAAAGCGCCGATTCACGGGGAGAGAGCTTGATCGAGCAGAACTGTAGTCGTCTGCTCGTATATATACGCATATATAGATATAACCTCTGACCGCTGTTTGTGTATGTGATGCTTATTGGCCGGACATGCGCGATAACGCACAACACAATCCTAGCAGATAGTTTTTTTCTTTCTTTCTGCGATGTGTATGTACGTAAGTGTAGCTGATGCACGTGGAAAGAACCGGTTCGATTTTTTGCGGCGCCGATAAGTCGCGCGAAGACAGACTTGGCGGAATATTTCGGAGCTTGACTTGCGGTCGTGGGGAGAGAAAGGGCAGAGAAAGAGAGAGAGAAAGAGCTTCCTTTGATTGAAATTGAAGCTGGACGAGTGCGTGCTCGAATGCGGTCAATTGAGGGGGATGGCTTCGCTTTCGGGCTGTGGTTTTTCGAGCTTAATCACGTTGGCTGCGTGTGATGTAATGGAAAAAAACTTTTGGAAGATTTTGAAATTGCGTTGCTGTGATACAAGTATAATGAGACTATTATGTCGTTCACTAAATTAGGTTTAATATGCGTGAATTGCCAATCTAACAGATATTGTGCTCCAAAATGTTTAAATTTCGTGTGTTGTAATTAAAGCTATATTTTTCTCTATTAGACACCTAGGTATATTTATCTTAATTATTCAAATTTGTAAAGAAAAATCTTAAAAAATTTAATAATAGGTTTCACTCTTTTACGGCAAAACAATTAAAGTCTAATTATCCATATTTAAAAGTGATGACATACTTTCGTGGAAAATATTCACGAGTTTGTGCTTTTTACTGTAAACAACAGAAGCTCGACTAATGTACTTTGGGATTGACCGTATTTCACGGAGATTGCGATAAAGAGATGCATAATACTGATAAGAATCAATTCGAATTCCGCAATCGGTATTAATTATTTTTATCAACTTAAGCTCAGTCTATATACCTCTCACTGTATAAGCAATAAAATAAATGCTGTAATTTCCAGAATAAAACTGTAAATTACTGCTATAACGATTACGTGACATGATAATTTATTAAAATAATAAATTTAATTTAATAGTAAATTAATTTATTAATTATGAAAACTTAATTACCCGTATATATATGAGCGCGCAGGGAGGGAAGCCGTAAAAAAGAAATCTCGGGACGTCGTTAAATGGTGAAATTATTTGTAGCTTCTATATAGTGGGCCTCGCGAAGCTTTTACTTTCGAGTGAAACTTGTTCCCCGCACACATACCAAAAACCAAAACAAAATTTAAATGAGCCTTTTTTAGGTTTTTTTTTATCACCCAACCTCGTCAATTTTTTCCATCATTTTTTTAAAATTACGACCGTATACATACTCCTGTACCGGCATGTATATACAGTTGCATAAAACATTGCCTAACAAGATGGAATTTCATAACCGTATCACACTTTGCTCAGACAACCATAGAGCGATAAAGTAGAGCGAGATGAATCCTACCTATAAATTGAAAATAAACGATCCACTAAGCAAATAATTACTCGGCCGATATAACGCAGCATGTGTATGCGTACATGCAGAGTCTCGTTTACACGCTTGGAAAAGTGTTTCAAGTCCAGTTACGCTCTTGCTCGTGTGCCATTAACATAACATAATTCCCAGGGACACGCGCGCTCGCGGAGCCGTGAAAATACGGCAAAAACGGAAAACCGTCGCTATCTCCTCGCTGGCAGTCTTACACGTAACAGCTCTTATACACACACACACACATATGCGTATATTTATACGAGTGTTTGCGTGCGCTCTCGTGTATAACGTTGTGCAGGTACAGAGCGGTGGCGGCCACCGTCTACTCTTTCTCTTTTTCTTGCTTGTCACTTTCGAAAACGAGCCCACGCGCGAGAAAGGTCGTCGTCGCCAGTGGCGGGAACAACGTATAGCCGCGAATGACAAAATTCCGATGTAAGGATGTGAGGTTGTTGCGCCTTTTTATTCGGCTCAATGATTTTCCATTGCACATACCGTGTCTATCGCAATCGAGAGTCTTTTATACTTTATAGAAGTTCGTTGAACGGTGTAATTGCTTCATTTTCCATTATAATATATATTGTTATAAATTCATGTATTCGATTGCGCTATATTTGAATACAATATTACATTGAATATCTTTAACTTGTTTTTTGAATTGCGACGTGTATAAAAGTCTTTTACTTTATTTGTAGAGCTAAAAGCTTGCATAACGTATAATGAAGTGAAATTATAAACATAGAATATTAAAACATTTGTAACTTGAGCAGTGAAACGTGAGTGGGAAAAGCAACCGAGAGAAAGAAAGAAAGGAAGGAAGTATACTCTCTCAAGTATCCTATCAGCTCTGCAATTGTTAGGTAGTACGACTCGTGAATTATTAGCGCATCGTGTGTAACGTGTAATAAGAAAGCGGTAAACTCGCCGTGTTGGCATGACTTATATTTACTAGAAAAATGATCTTATCAGGTTCTATAAAATCATCATGACATAATATCGGGGTATTAGGTGGGAGAAGTGGTAGAACGGCGAGTACCGTAACAGACTGCGGGATTCTAATGAAGTGCCTTGAGTGCTAAAATTTACACATGCGTTTTCTTCGCATAATTATCAGTTCCAGTGAAATATGTACATTTTCGCTCTTTAGCCTACCCATTGAAAATAGCTCAAGTGTAAAATTATGTCTTAATTGATAGGATTAGAAATAGTCGTCAAAGATTAAATCACACTATGTTTTAAAAGTGATTTAAGAGGCTCTTGATGTACCTTTAAAAAAGTTAAAGAATATATATTTTAACTCGTGTTTACGTTAATTTGCGACCAGAAACTGTTATGTAATGAATAGTGGTACACACAAACAGCATGACTATTAAAACGTAACATCTACATTCATTTGAAATTTACAAACAGCATTGGATAAGCATGAGTCGAAACTCTATATGTTTTTCGTGCTGCATCCTATGTAGCTTATGCATATCGAGGAGCGAGGCTTTAATCTATGTTTATTTAACCGGTGTCATGTTGAAATTTCGAATGCTATGTGTGTGTGAGGATTACACTATTAAGTCGATGAAAACTGGCACATTGAACTCTTATTTACAAAGAAAACGAGTTCAGAGTAATAGAGCGATCGTAAATGTTGATAAAAAAAAGTTTGAAGAAACTTACATAACGCCAAGTATTAGATGTCTTTTTTTACACTAATTGAGATGTTGGAACGTTTTTTAAAATTACATGTCTTTTTTTAGAATAAATTAAAAACCATATGAAAATTTATGAAATGTGAATAAAATAAAATTCGTTAGAAAAGGTGATTTAACCAAATAAAACTTAAAGTAAAATTTAAGCTCATTCACTGAGCAGTGCAGAAACGCTTTAATCGAGCTTAATTCGCTTTTTTACACGACCGTTGCAAATGTAAAGGAACTCATTGTCGACTATCTCGTCTTTCTCGTAGCGAATGCACACTTTGCAGTTTGTCTCAATGATATTCGACTCACTTCGTTTGCACTTGCTGCGAAAAAACGTTTTTCGGTGTAAAAAAATAGCCGGCGCGTTCATTTTTGGCTACGTGGGTATAGTTACTACTCGCACACCCCCAAAGTTAAAAATGCGA
Source organism: Torymus auratus (assembly GCA_900474315.1). NCBI lineage: Eukaryota > Metazoa > Arthropoda > Insecta > Hymenoptera > Torymidae > Torymus > Torymus auratus. Next base: position 14,275 of record UXGD01003481.1, on the reverse strand, counting down.
CGCTTGAAAGCTGTTTATTTAAGTTCAGATTTTTTGGGTTATTATTAGAAACCTTTTTATTTTGTTACGAGTATAACAACTTAATTTTAGAAAGTTCTCTTTCCTTTAAAAATAATTTTGTTGATTAGAATCGTAATTTTTTTTTATCATTTAATTCAACAACGCATTATAACGTGTTATTATTTTTTTAAACATTGTTTATACTTTAGCAAGTCTATGAATCTTCAAAAATAGTGTTTTCAAAGTGTGTCCTGTACATAGGTATATAATTTATCACGTCAATAAACGTTCTCTTATTCTACATGTTGATAAATATAACGAGCTTTTCTAAAAATAGATTATTTTTTACTATAAATATATCTGTGTTGTTGAGAGTCATGAAATTTAATATAGTTCAAGAACCAATACCAATTTTAAATATATAAATATTTTACTGCTTCGTCGCCTTAGTATGATTGTCCTTCTCGCAGAATTTCACATAAAGCTATATCTATTTGAAAAATGACAAACCCGTAACATTCAATTATTATAATAAAAGAAGTACATGCATTCATAAACAATCGGCTTAACTTTGCATTTTTTTATATTTTCGAATTTTCGTAAGTCTTTTATATTAAACGCTACAAGGAACAAAATGAGTCCTTCGAAATTAAAATTCGATAACAGGTATAAACAAGATCCATACGTTTTATGGTTTCTTTCTTAGCCTAATAGTTACCGATGTCTACTTTTACTTCTTCTTCTTAAAGTTATTTTTTTTACCTTTCTTAAAGCTCTCTTTGTCCATGTTACAACAAGCGAAAAAGCACAGTAAGAAATATACATTTAAGATCGACTCTGACGCTATTCTCCCAGCGTAACGTAACCGGATGTCATCCTCTATACGCCTGTCCACATATTTATAAACTATCATATCCAGCACCACAAATCGCGCGTGTACGAAAATTTCGTATAAATATCTTCATGAAACGCTGATGATCGCAGGAGCTACAGCCGCGTGCCAATTTCCGTAAATACAACCCACCTCACCTTCCGGCCTCATCGTTATTACAACCTCTAAAAATAATCCGATCAATCTCTCTCTCTCTCTCTTCTTCGTATACACATGCCCAGGGGCCTCGCAACCTCATTTTTTTTCTCCATCCTCATCGTCCCTTATCATTATTATCGATCATCACACATCACCGCGCCTCTTGGCTTCCGCAGGCGGCATAACCGGCGGCATCGAGATCTGCATCACGTACCCGACGGAGTACGTGAAGACGCAGCTGCAGCTGGACGGCAAGGCGGGCGCCGGCCGCCAGTACGCCGGCATCTGGGACTGCGTGAACAAGACGGTAGCCGGCCACGGTTTCTTCGGCCTCTATCGAGGCCTCTCCGTCCTCATCTACGGCTCGATACCCAAGTCAGCGGTGAGATTCGGCTCCTTCGAAACTGTGAAGAAGCAGCTGGCTGATCAGGATGGCAAGCTCAACGTTCAAAACAGGCTCCTGGCCGGTCTATGCGCCGGCGTATGCGAGGCGATACTCGCCGTCACGCCCATGGAGACGATCAAGGTCAAGTTCATCAATGACCAGCGTTCGGCGAACCCGAGGTTCCGCGGGTTCCTACACGGCGTCGGGATTATCGTTAAGGAGAATGGTAAGTTGGCGGGGAAAAGTTTTTATCTGGAATTTTTTGTAAGAGGTATATCATTTAGATATACTATTTGTGTATAGACACAGATGCGTATTTTCGCGTTCAGAAAATGATTAGAACACTCGCGCGATGTACGAAGTTATCTATCACCTGGTTGGAAGCACATTGCCGTTATGCTTTTTCGTGCATTTGGTCGCTCAGATATAGATATTTATGCTGATAAAGTAGTTAAATACGATATCTTCTGCGTAACTTGTAGCTAATAATCTTAAAAAAATTAATTTCCGTTCATAATTCAAAATAAAAGTTGAAACTGTATTCGTTCATATGGATTCTCTTTAGGAGATTAAGATATTTAGAAGACATAATTCTTATCGGTGAAAAGGCAAATAAACATATCTCAGCTGATAATATGATTATAATTTCCAACCGTGACTTGGCTCTTTTTCATGTATACAGTTCAAGTATTACAATTCTACCTTCCAAATAAAAAAGTGTATTTTGCAATAATTTTTTTTTTGCTTTTATTTATAATTATTTTAGAGCCAACACAGAAACAAATGCTTATCTATAACTAATTTGCACTCTAATGAAGGGAAAATGTTAAATTAGTACAAAAATAAGTATATTAAACTTTATTTATAGTAAGAATAACTTTATATTTAAAATTAGAATGCTGATTCCACATAATTCTAAAATGGAGATTCAACTTTTTCTTAAGTGTTACTTCTACCGATATTGTTGTAAATATAATTAACTTTTCTTGGGTGTGAAAAGTTGAATCAAACATTTATATTTTTCCGTGTCGATAACATTCTTCTTCACATGCAGTATTAATGTTTGATCCCCCATTTTTAGGAATCAAAGGAGTGTACCAAGGTTTGGTGCCGACAATAATGAAACAGGGTTCGAATCAAGCAATTCGATTCTTCGTCATGGAATCTTTGAAAGAATGGTACAGAGGCGGTGACAACAATAAACATGTTCCTAAGCTAGTCGTCGGTGCCTTCGGCGCGCTCGCAGGAGCTGCGTCGGTCTACGGGAACACGCCAATCGACGTCGTCAAAACGAGAATGCAGGTTCGTTATTGTTTATTATATACACATCTGCGTCTATTGGTAACCATAAGCTTTAAACTCCCATTCCATAATTTTGCAGGGTTTGGAGGCGGCGAAGTACAAAAACAGCTGGGACTGCGCTACGCAGATATGGAAGAAGGAGGGCCCGATGGCGTTCTACAAGGGCACAGTGCCACGACTGGGCCGCGTCTGCCTGGACGTTGCCATCACCTTCATGATCTACGACTCCTTCATGGATCTCTTCAACAAGTTCTGGCCTTGAAGTGCTGACGCGGCCACGGCGCACGCGATTCATTTCCCGCAGCCGACACTTTTGTTCTCCTTGGCTCTTCCATGTAGCGTCGGCATGACGTTTGTGACCTTTGCACCTCCGTTGAGAAGCAAAATCGTGGCACGTTGCGTCACACGGCGCTGGAAATGAATTTCGGACGATTATCATATTTAGACGACGACGCGCGCCTTTTTGTTGATTTCGTCAATGGCTCTAAGATCGTATAGAAATGTCAAGAATCACGTTTTTTTTCTTCTATTGTATAGTATATAATGCGTGCCATCGAGCGGACACTCTTTAAGGGCGCTTTGATCATTTGTGTTGGATCCGATAATAATTATTTTCTTGATGAATCGTAGAGTCGTTTATATAGAGATTGAGAATGTTAGAATCGACGGATAATTTTCTCGTTTCGTTTGAAATAACAGGAATTTGACTGTTAGAAACGTAAGGAGAAAATTGTTTTTTTCTTCATCGTTATATTGAAGTTATGTTTTGAATATTATATAATTGGAAGGTAGTTATTAAAATAGCTTGCAAATATTAAAGCGCCGGCAAAATAAATTGCTAACAATCGTGCATAATCCGCTAGAGCAATGTTTTTTTTAAGGGTTAACAGTCATTGACCGACTATAGCATTTAGAATTTAATACGTCAATAATGTTTTTATGTAACAGAATGTGGCTTTCTTTATATTGTTGACGAACTGCAATTGGCTTTCTAATGCACAAAGTACTCTGTCACATTTTTTGATTTTCAAATTGGCTTTAGAATAGTGATTGGTTTCTATATCACTAACGAAATTTCTTTTATATTTGTTGATCAAATGCTATGACGTTATAGATTCATGTAGATCATGTAAAACGTTTTGAAATGTGAGAGCAAAAACCGTAGATTTTATAATAGCGATGGATTTGATTCGCTATAGGCAATTATTAAAAAAAACCCTGCTTTTTCCTTTGTTTAAACGCTTACTGCCGCATATGGTAGGGTAGAATGTTTTAGAAATATACACAGGATATTATTATTCTGAAAAAATATCAATCATTCCAGCACAATAATTTTACCAATGAATTTTACCAATAAACTTTTATACCTTCGACTAATGTTTCATTTTACATGCAATTGCGCTTTCGAATTCTTTGATTTATATTTTGTTATCGACTTTTACAGTGTTTTCACATTCCGTGATTAATTTTTAAGAGAACATTCTGTATGTATATGTATATTTGCACCTTAAAGGTCATGCATTTGTTTTTTATTATTTCAGTTTGTTCGTTGTTGATTAATTTACTGTAACTTATTGCGAACGAAAATTGTATTATATATATAAATGTGGAAATTATATCGCTCACAATGTTAAATTCCGATTTTATAATTTATCTTTAAAAAATTTTTATTTTATGTCTTTTCTGTTTGCTTCTTTGTTTTCTTTTGTTGTATAGATAATTTATTTGAAATCAATGATGTAAATGAGATAAAAAAATAAAATTAACCGTTATAATATGAAAAGACATTTGAAGAGTTTAAAAATACATTCAATCAGAAATTTTTATAGTGTATTTTTTGAGAAATAACTATTAAAGTACAAATTTTTAAAACAATACGTTTTTTAATAAAAAATATACCTGTTACCCAATTTTCTATAAACATTTTACTGTAGTCTTAAACTATTATGCTAATATGTTTCAACTGTAAAGGATTTCGGATTCATTTATACCCCTGCAATACGAATTTACAGATGAATATTTGCAGTGTGTTGTATGAAAAGTTTAGTATATGATAAGCTTGTTTTCGTAAAAATAAGCATGTTTAACAATCAGTTTATTTCAAAACAGTATCCAAATATAACATTCGGAAGAAGAGCATTATAAGAAACTTTATATGAATCTTTGCTAAACCACTAATGAAGTCTCATTTTGTAGCAGTCAATCTCAGATAATAAATCAACATCCATAAAATGTGTGAAAATTTATTAAACATGGAAGTTTGAGAAGAATTATCATACTTTTAATTTAACATAGTGACAACGTAAAGTAAAATAAATCTATTATATGTATGCAATGTTTAAGAAAGATTTATAAAAATGAATAGAAGAAAAATGTATAGCATTTGAAGCTTATTTAAATGTTTAAAATCATAAAAGGCAATGTAATTTATTGAATGTAAATAGTCAATGTAAAAATGATTGTAAATTTATTTAGAAGTAAAAAAAATGTTAATATAATTTGAGTTGTTCTTCATTATGAAACCACACTAATTATTTAAACAATTATAAAAATAGCTAATTTATTTATCGTTTTTATGTTTTCCAAAAAATTAAGAACGAATTAAAGAAAAATCCAAGATTATCGTTTTAATCGGTTATAATTGTCGTATTTTTCGTTATGGTAATCCACGTTTTAAATTTCATTGGCAATTTTTCTTTCATTCGTTTTATTTCAGATATACGTGGATGGTGGAGATAAAAATTTTAAATAAAAAGAGATAAGGAAAACATCAAATATAGATAAGCACACAGTTGAATACTGTATCCCAAAAGGACGTTTTCGAGCTCCTACAGCTTTTGTATTTGTCATTATTTATAGATAATTTTTGTTTGATATTGTATTCAACATAATATAAAAAATAGCGGTTTATTCAAAGAATAAATAAAAAAGAAAAATTAAAACAAAAATATTACAAAACTATTTCCAAATATTCTAAATAAATTTCTCAACAAAGTTTAAAAGACAAACTTTAAAAGAAAAATTCTATACTATTATTTTTATTATTAATTGATTTAATTGCGGAACTAAAATATTTTTTATAAATATAGTAGTAAAAAAATTTTTCACGGTTCTGAAAAGGAAAAAATTTGCATGTCTAAATTAGTACCTTTCTATATTTGCCGATGGATTTCGCGCTTTATAAAGAAAGTTGAAACGTAGGTATACCTATATGCCGAGAATATCATTACAAACGAATGGGAGAAGAGACGAGAAGAAGATATACTCACGATTTAATGCGATTTTATGGTAATTTTAGGGAGCCTACTTTGATAAAATACGATCGGAAAGTAACAGGAGGACCAACTTTTTTTATTGAAAAACTTTTATGGAGAAATTTTAAATGGCCTTTCAAATTTCATATTTATCTAATATATTTCCTATACTAATTTAGTAACTATATTTAATTTGCAGTTAAACAACTATTCTAGTTCTGTTCAAAACAAATGTTAATTTAATATTGTTCATGGCTTCTTCTTGCAAATCGTAAAATCGTTCAGCACATCTCAACGTGAAAACAATAAACACGAATTGAATTAAAAACAAAAAAATAGAGCTCTAAAAAAAAAAAACAGAAAAAGTAACTATCGATACGAAACAATGCAAACCCGAGCCTTTGTTTTAAAAACAGAGCTACATCTCGTAATCGATACGCACTCAGAGGCTATTCTCCAAAAACCGACGACAATGCGCCGGCTGCGGAGACGCCGAAACAACAAAGGCCCTCCTTTCTGCGCCTGGCCCAAAACTCTCCAACCGTCAAAGCAGCGGGAAGGAGCGAGGGAGACAGCGCGCAAGAGTGCGCGAGCGAACGAGGGGAAAAGAAGAGGAGAAGAGGAAAAAAATAGCGAGAGAGGGTGAGAAAAGATTGATGAAAGAGAGAGAGAAAGAGAGTGCACGTAACCACGCAAACGAGAGAGTATAGCGAGAGAAGGCGCGAGGAGAGAGAGGAAAATGAGAAGAGGAGAGCGAGAAAGAGAGCAAAAACGAGCGGAATGAGTCGAAAGTTCAAAATGAGAAAGAGGAGGTCCCGGCAAGCGAGAGAGACCCTTTCCGCCCATCGTGGGCGCGCGTATATAGCAGGTATATAGGTATAGGCAGCTCGCGTTACGCGAGAGCGGCGAGAGAGCCCTCCCCCCCTTTTGTTTAATCATTTTTAGCGCGCTCTACCCGCTGCAGCTCTTCGATCGTTTATTATTATTATTTGTCCGTCCCGCGCGTACACGCCTGGGATTAATTACCGGAGCCGCGCACTATATACGTCAGTCGAACGCGCGCGCAAACTCGTTCGGAAATTGCGTTCTGTTAAAAATCTTGTACTTTTCTCTCGCTGACCGAGGCTTTTAATAATTGCTTAAAAAATCGCGAATGTGGCTATGGGGATTTATTGGAAGTGTAAGTAAGTGTGTATATATACCGAGGCTCGGTTCAACTTGGAATTATGTAGCGCGCGGCCGCGGTTATAGGAGAGTGGATATTATGTAGTATACTAATTGCCACGCAGGGTATAACTGTAAAATTGTTTTGGCAAAAATCAAAGTTACACTCGCACGCGCGCGCGCGCGCGATGTGGGGGGGATATATAGATAAGATAGATGCGTAATTAGAAGAGATCTGAAACGCGAAGGTTGTGTATAGAGAAAATCGGTTTGAGAAATTTAGCTTTAACGACATACTAATGGGAAATCTAATTAATTTTCCACGCGGGATCTCACGCGGGCAGCTGTTGCATATCTGCACGTCTTTTAGCTTTATGCCTACGTACATGCGGCGATAATTAAATTTTATTTAGCGATGATGGTATTGGGTTCGTTCGTCTATTTTACGGTAATGCGCGAATCGGCTAGAAACTTAGCGGATTAACGTTGCAAATCTGTGTATATATTTCTATAATTAATTGGATCTTGGCATGTTCGCTATATTCATATTATGGGAGAGTATTTAAAAATCGCAGCTGCTATCTTACTGATGTGCATAAAAATTCTCGTAAGACATACGCGAGTGAAGAATAAATAAGACGGCGCGGAATAAGATAAATGTGCAGCGCCGTGAAGTGTACGGAGAGAATTCAATGAAACCGATACAAGTCAGCTTTATACTATACATACGCTTCTCTCTCTCTCTCTCGCGAAATGAGAAAGCGCGCAGTTTACACATCGCGGAGGCTGCGCTCAAGTGTACTTATATTCCCCCTGAATCCTTCCAGTTATAATATATCGAACAGCCTAGAATTTCGCAGCTTATCGCAGCAAAGCGTGCGTGTATAAGTATAACCAGCCCGGCAAAACCCACATAACAGCAAAAGCAGCATATATATATTCGATCTGCGCGAGAACCGATCGTAGCCTCTAATTAACAAATCAATCATCCACCTCCTCCTTCATTCTCGACTTCCTCGGCAGGCTGTACCTACATATATATATCGTGCAATGAGCGCACAGTACGCGCAGTCCTATCTCGCGAGATCTCTCTTTACTCCGCTTCCTCTCGCTCTCCGCTCACTTGCTCTCGCGAACGCGCGCGTAATTTCCCAAAGAAACGCGTTCCCAGAGAGCCGCGCAGAACTGCCGTCGCCGCCGCGGAAAAAGGGTTGAACATAATCATAATGACGGGCCTACCCTGCGCGAGCGAGAGAGAGACAGCGAAGGTAAGTATATCTACCGCAGCAGCAGCGGCGGCAGCATACATGAGGCCCATCTCGCGGGCACCTGCCGGAGTGGGGGGCACTGCTCCTCTCTCTCTCTCGGTCTTTCTCGGGCCCCTGAGGGGGGGACCCGGGGTCACATTCCAAGATGGCTGTGCCCGAGGAATGCGGCGGCAGCAGCAGCACAGCAGAGAGCGGGCGCCCCTCTACCCCTCTTTCATAAGACGCTCTCTCTCTCTCTTTCGCGGACGCGCGCACGCGAGAGTAGCGCGAGAGAGCAGAGCGCGCACGGCAGCGTTTTCCTATATACACTACCTATATGCCTATATACTACTCGCCGCCGCCGCCGTCGCCGCGCATATAGGTAGTCGTCGTTCGTCAGTCCCCGTGTTGCTGCAGTCCGAAAACAAACTCTCGCGCGGCGTCGCGCGCGCGCCTTTTCTCGTCAAGAGGGAAAAGTGCAGCGGTTGCATTTCGCAGACTTTGCTTGCGTGTGCAGAGTGGATATATCTCGCAGTGGTGCCAGTGTCTCTCTCTGTGTGTGGCAGTGTATGTGTGAGAGTGTGTCTCTGTGCGCAGGTACGGATGCTGCGAGAGAGAAGAAAGTCCGAGAGCGCGGCGGAGTGTAGTATATAACGTGAATCGCGACGAGCGCGGAGCGGCAGCGGAGAAATGGGCCCCGGGGATGCTGCTTATACTGCTGCTGACACTCGGCGTGGATGATATGCCGAAGCATGCTACCGGCTCGGCTTAAGCAATGTCTCACCGGGATATCTCTGAGGTAGGTGGATGGATAGATCGCAACGCGCGGAACCTGCTCGCGCGATATATTCTTCTGTCGGCGCTGAGCGGCGGAGACGTTTTTTCTCTTTTTCTTTTTTCTTTCAAGGGGGGACCAGTGTGTCCACTGTAGTACCTGCGCGCAACCGCCGCCGCCGTCCTCCCGCGCCTGTTGTTTGTATACTTGCGCAGGCCCACTGTACACACGTATATATATAATATACGCACGCACGCACCTGTGGATTCGGCGGCGGCGGCGGCGGCTGGTTGTGTTGTCTTTGAACTCGTTGTATGTATACGCGGCCGCGCGGGTTTTCCTTTCAGACTTTCTGGGTCTCACTGTACGGTCCTTGTACGTGTGTGTGTGCCTGATATGTAATATGTATATGTGCGAAAGCAAGGCGGTCGATTCTTGACTGCGGTGAATGGAAATACCTGCTGTACTTATGAGAGACTACTCCTTTTTCTCCCCGTCTTTCTCTCTCTCTCCTCTCACTCGGTTGCTCGATTTTCTCGTTCGCGCTTATCGGCGCGGGTAAAAAATGCCCGCTCGTTTTCTCTCGCCGCTCGCGCGCGGAGAGAAATAATTTGCTGCGATGCGCTTCCGCGGACCTTTTTGTCCTTTTTTAGCGGCCGGCCCCGTGATTAGTGCTTTTTTGTGATGGTAGGTAGGTAGGTAGGTAGGTAGGCAGAGGCTGTACATCCGCTCCGATTGCGCGCGTATAGTATATTATAGTATTTGTTGTTTTTCAGGCTTTGACGGTCTCGTAATTACGTTTTGTGGTTTTTGGTGGTCTTGTGATATTCTTGAAATTGTGCGTGTAACGTCTCCTTTTTTTTTTAAGAAAACGATTATTATATAGGACCTTTATTTGCTCTCGTTCCTTTTAAGCTCGCGTTTCACCTTCGTTGCATCAAAGTGCTCCGAAATTTTATTTTCGGAGCATCGCTATCATGTTTATATCGGGCAACATTTTTGTTGCGCAAAACTTTTAGTCGTCCTCAACAAATGTATATGATATAACGCACGCAGTAGTCAACGTGACATCCAACGAAACAAAAAACCAGCAAACTCTAAAATCTGAAAATCTATAGTAAACCGATAAGTTATGGTTTAACCGTATTACTTGACATCGCAAATCGTTGTTTTCGGTACGAAGGTGGAGCCCGAAGGTTCGTCGGCCCTGGCTGACGGGTCGCGGGCCCTGTTCCTGGAGACGGTGCGCAGGAGCAACGCCGCCTGCCAGAACGGCGACTACGCTCTAGCGGCTACCCTGTACACGGAGGCTCTGGCACTGGATCCACTCAGCCATGTGCTCTACTCGAACAGATCGGCGGCGCGGCTCAAGATGGGCATGTTCGCCCTGGCCCTCCAAGACGCCGTCAGAGCCACCGAGCTGAGTCCGCAATGGCCGAAAGTGAGTGCGACTGTTATATCCGAGGTTTTCAGGTGAAATAATGGTATTTTAGTGGTTTATTGGAGTGATATTTTGAGAGTGATTGGTAAAGTCTGTAAAATTCAAAGTTTTGTTCATATTGGAGTAAGAAAAAGGTCGGGTGAGTCTTTTATCTTGATTATGGCGATTTTAATTATTCAATGGATTTCAAGTTACATTACGGAGATAGTGAATGGCCGCGATAACGTCCCGAAACTCTAAAACTTATTCAAATGCCATTTCAGAATCTATAATCGGCTTCGATACCCTCTTAACACAGTCATAAATAATAGATTAAATTTCAGCAAGGTAATTAATTGGCATACTTGGCAATATTGTCATTCATATTAAAAGTATCTACAAAAATTTATCAAAACCTTTTTAATTTAGCACTTAACACGTATTAAAAATTAAGGTTTATCGATAAACTTTCTAGGAACCAGATCGGAATCGTATAAAAAACAGTTTGTACTGGATAAAAGTTAATCGTGTATATTAGTAGCATGTTAGCAATATATAAGTATATAGAAAAATGTTCAGAAAACATGTGTAACCAAAAGTTTAAGCTTAATATTTACTCAAGAAATGTTGTAGAATATGCGAAACAATCACTCCTTTACGATACAGAAGATATTTAAACGTTCGGGAAATTTATCTTTATATCATGAGCCTATATTACACAGCAACCCAACACCCTCCCACTTAAAAGCGACGTGATTATGTTCTTATCAACGATTCACGTTGATCGCAGTAGGCAATTTAAAAAACTTTTATTTTAAAAAAACGAAGAAACAACTTACCTCCCCGATAGAGCGGTGATCAGCCGCGGCATACCATATCCAGCAAACTCTAATTAACTACGGAAATGGTACGACCGCGAGTTGTAGTCGCCACTCACTCGGCGATAATTAGCAAACCGAACCCATCCGCTTTTTTCCAGGCCTACTACCGGCAGGGCGTCGCCCTGCAATGCCTGGGCCGCTACGGCGAGGCCCTGGTGGCCTTCAGCATCGGCCTGGCCCGCGACCCCAACAACCAGCAGCTGCTCTCGGGTCTGGTCGAGGCGTCGCTGAAATCACCGCTGCGCGTCACCCTCGAGCCGACCTTTCAGCAGCTGCGCGCTATGAAGCTCGACGAGTCGCCGTTCGTCGTCATCTCCGTCGTCGGCCAGGAACTGCTCGGTGGTGGACAATATCGCGCCGCTGCTGGTGTACTCGAGGCTGCGCTGTCCATTGGCTCGTGCAGTCTCAAGCTCAGGGGCAGTGTCTTCTCGGCGTTGTCGAGCGCTTACTGGGCGCTCAATTCGCTGGACAAGGCCATCAGCTATATGCAGCAGGATTTGGGTGAGTGAAATTGTTTTTTTTTTCGGTTAGAGGAAATTGTTTTGCTTTCTCTTATATAGGAAGCTTTGTGATAGTAATTTTTTGAGTTGTTGTAAAAACATGTTATAATTGTTTTCCGAGGTGTTATAGGAATTGAAATACATGGTTTTTGAAAAATGTCTGTATGGTGTGTGTGCGTGCGTGCGTGTGTGTGTGTGTACTCGCCTAGATCTCTGCTTCTACTCGGTCGATTTTAACCGTACAGGTTTCTTTTTTTGTTCCTTTTGTGTGATTGCGGGTCAAAGAGTAGGTATATTACGCACCTAGAGTCACGAGCTGAGAAGGCGAGGGTGACAACATGCTATCTGAGGCATTCTTTATTTGCTCCCATGGTGCATATACGATTTTTTTGCCTGGCGAGGCAGAAAATACAACCTTTGCGATTGGGCGCTGGGAGTAAAAGTAGTACTTTCGGCCGGCTAGGCAAAAATAGTATATTGCGCATGTAGGGAGGTAAAAACGTGGACAGTTCACATCGCGTGTAAATTGCCACCCGAGCCGAAGGCGAGGCCAATTTTACTCCCGTAGAGCTTATACTTTTTTTCTCAACTCAGGCATGAAATAGGGCCTTTTTTCGCGTGTGAAATTAGGACAGAAAATTTTACATTTCAAGTAGTAAGAAATATCTATTTCTACCCTAAAACAGGTGAGAAATGAAATTTTCTACCTTTCTCCATAGGATCTAATTAAATTTTTAACTTCGTTGTGTACGACTCAAAATGCCCAATCTCTCTCCGACTCCTCTCTCCGACTCACACACATAAAAAAGGCCCTGTCATGTCTTCGTTATAAAAAATACGGTGTGTAACACGGGAAGAATGGTACATTATGTAACAAGGGAGAAAAGTCGCTCTTCTGCAGTGATCACCCGAGGGAATCATCGACTTTTCTCCCGAGTTACATATAGTACTTTATTCTGTCACGGGCTCAGCTCGACCGTCATCGGAGCCCTCACGCATCCGCTTCACGATAAAGACTAGACATTCGCGATGCTCTCGAGCCAGCATCGCGACGTTAGCTCAGCGGTAGAGTGCGTGCGGTAAAGTCCTTTAGGTAAAAGAATCATCTATTTAAGGTTAACAGTTTTAAATCATTTTAAAACACGTATAATGAATAAACATATTTTATATTTCTACTATATATACTATTAATATAGGAACGATAAATTAGTTTTGAGGAAGCTACATGCCAATGATTTCGCAGCGGTTTTTTCTTAATTTACGGTTTGATTAATTTATTGCTTGTCTTCTATAGTATATTATAAACAACAAAGTAGAAAAAAAAACAAAAAAATATTAAAAATAAATAAAGTAGGACAGTATTTCAATATCAGCTAATAATTACGATGTCTTACCACTTTTTCCAGTAAAATGATAATTATGAAAATTTCTCTTTTCGCTATATTCATATATAATACTTTATGTACGGAGAAAAATTGTGGAGGAGAAATTGCTATTTTTATAGTAAGTAACCGTTGATCAGAATAAAATTTTCATGAAAATATATAGAACTACAATTTTATGGTTAAAATTGCTATGATTGTGTAATTTTTTACTCTATAAATAGTAATTTTTACTATAAATTGAAGTCATTTTCATGAAAATTTACGTTTGTCTCACAGTTACTAGAGAAAATAGTCATTTTTCTCCGTATACAAAAATTCATTTTATTTCATTTCTGCAAAATTTCGGTACTAGCGTGTAAAAAAATGTTTAATGTATGCCATAACACGGAGAGAAATTTTACGGCTTCATTCATTTTGCACATGTTATATAACGTTCCAGGCGCCAAGATAGTACGAAGATACCGCTATTATGACGAGAAGAATTTTAACAAATTACTATAGAAACACTATTTTATTAAAACCTATTTTCTGTACTATTTAAGGTAGGTTAGGCGACTTTCTTATAAATTCATAAATACCGAGTTCTAAAACTTAACAAAAATATTCTTTCAACATAAAAATTAGTTTTCATTTATGTCATGAAAATGCAAGGTTAACGGCCAAATTTTAGACGTAAACTATAGGTTTATATATAAAATGTTTATTGTAACGTGTAACCTTATAGGAAAAACATTAATTTTATATTTTAACCATTATAAATAAATAGTTTAACCATTATAAATAAATAGTTTTTATAAATTAAAATATCAAATTAAAGATTTTTTAATAGAGATTCCTGTGCTGTTATCATAACCTGTGCCCTGCTAAAAATGTTAACTAACGGTTGGCGAGCCGTTGGCCAATTTTGAAATTAAAAACGTCACACCATGATT
>UXGD01003480.1:0-20315 GCA_900474315.1 Torymus auratus | reverse complement strand
CTGTACAATTGCGAATTTCTTTTATACATACTACAAACAACAAGATAAACCAGGTGTGCTCGAAAAAAAATTTTCAAAACCACATTTCGGGTTTGGTCGTAGATTTCGGTAGATTTGCACATATATGTTATTTATAAAAATTAGACAGTATTTACGATTTGTCACCAAACTTAGTTTACATAAAATATATGCCGATCAATTTATATGTCGCTCTCCTTCGACACGATTTCGTTTGCATTGCGAATACCGTCGAAATTTCATCACTTTCAAATGAATCGTTTGCAACAGGAATACCTGGAAATTCGCGTTTTTGCAACACGCGCATATATCTATACAAGCAACATGTACGAAAAAAACCTTAATTAACACACCCCTCCCACACCTATACCCGTAAAACAGACCATAATTCTTTTCGATCTCGCTTCATCACGAAATTCGAACGATCGGCTCTCTACCTCAATTTTTAGCGGGCAGCTATACAGAGTCGCCCGATCGCCTCGTTCTCGCTATGTTGTCATCTTTTCAATAAAGATAAACGCGCTCCGTCTTATCGCCGAGCCGTGAAACACTTCCGCTTGCCGTGCGAGCTATACAGCGCTTTATCGCAGCGAGCGCGCTTTTCAGTGTAAATGTGCACTGGAAGAGAGAAAGAGAGTCGAATTCGAGACGGATAATAGTGCGCGAGCGATGACGATTTTTCGTTGCCTTCGGCTGCCGCTGTACAGAGATACCGAGAGTAACTATGCGAACGTCATTATTTTTTCGTCGTCGTGGATGGGGGATGGATCAGCTAATTTCGAGGGGTTTTGAAAGATGCGTAAAACGTACGAGTGTTGGATCTTTGATGTTTAAATTGTTATCTATATAATAGGGAAGATTATGATGTCGAGCTTCGGAGTAATGCTTATCCGTTTTATCGTTTTCTATTTTCGACATCGTGGTTTATATTATATAGAGAAGAATGATTTTGGTGCGTAAGTAAGTTATATCCGATTACTCCTGATTATCGCATAGAGTTACGTATCACATCGCGGCGTTATCATGCCTCAACAGCACTGACTAATACTACTGACAATATTGGCATCTATAGCGCGCCAATCTGCTATACCTTAATACATTTTGTTTTCACGCTTTCGTAAAGACCACCGACTGTTTCGTAAAATTTTCAGCTGCAATCTATTCGTGGATGAGAACAAAAAATAGCGTTAATGTTGTATAAACATAATCAAATTAATCATTATAATACCTATATATTTACTTTTAATATTGCTTGATTCGATTCTTGGTAAGAATATATATATATTTGTAAATTTCATATACGATGCCATTTGAATGAAATGGAAATTCCGTTCATCTTGTGCACAATTTATATATACATGATTCTATTTCATATTAAGAAAATTGAATATGATATAAGAATTTTTTGAATGGCGTGAAAGATTATATATACATACTCAATTATATATACATATACCGACAAAAGCACATTCTTTACGGCATCGCATTCAATGTGACGGCTGTGTATGCAAAATCCAACGCGTCGACAACACGTAAGCTCGAATTCTATAACAGAAGTGCTATACCTATATACTTATATAGTTCCATCTTTTCTAGAAAAAAAAAACTGAAATTTTAATAATCCATCCGCCCTAAAAACCTGATAATTTCAGGTTTACAGGCTATTTTATTTCCTTTTACCTCTATTAAAAAATGTATCTATAATGAACAACGTCCAATGCAGAAGATGTAAAATATTCTTTCATTCACGCGATATAGGCACTCCGAACGATACGGTCATCTAAATCATTCGAAGCCTTCCAACACACACACACACACATACACACACCATAATAGACCTCAGAAACCTAAACCACCATCCAACTTCGTCTCGATCGCCAGCAGCAGCAGCAGCAGCATCGTCTCTATCGAGGGCACACACCGCATCGCCTCTATACCATCCACACATACATACACCATCGTCAACCCACAACTTTCCTCTCTCTTTCCATCCATACACACCGAGAGATGCCCATCTCTCTCACTCACATACCTATATCTAACTTCTTTCAGCTCCATACGCTAGCTCTTACCCACATACATTTGTGCTTCGCGCAGAGATCTCTTCGGCAAAAAAATCCTCTCTCTCTCTCTCTCTCACTCTCGAAAAAAACTCTCCGAGCCAACTCCCTCCTCTCTCTCTCTCTGCCATGCCGTGCCGTCGTCGTCGAGCTATTTCTGCGGACGTATAAAATAAGCAGTGAATGAAGCCCGTTTACCGCGGTCAAGCCGGACGAGGACAGCGCTACGTTCTCTCTCTCTTCCTCCCTTCCCCTCCCTCGGCACAGGCACACATTCAAGTATAGAAGAGCGCGCCGGTCGGTGAGTGGGGGGCTTATAGAGGCGAGAGAGAGAGAGAGAGAGCAGCAAGCGAGCGCTCACGCGAGGGGGACGCGAGCGCGCGCCGCGGCAGTAGCGAAGCAGCCAGCGTAGGTCTCGGCTCGCGCGTTTCTTCGCCTTCTTCAATTCTTCTCTGTGTGTGCGCGGAGAGAGAAAGAACAGGAGAAAGAGAGAGACGAGAGAGACCGCGCGTCTGTCTGTCTCTGTGTCTCTTTTATACACACGGAGAGCGCGCGCGCGCCGACATACTCACGTAACCGCTCCACACGTACTCGCAGAGAGGAGAGAGAAGAGAGTTTTCATTTTTGGTGGATCTGTGTGTGTGTGCGTGTATATATATATATATATCTGTTCGCGGTTCGACGACGTCTTCTTGTGAAGCGGTGAAGAAACTGCTGCAGCCGTGAGAGGGAGAAAGAGCTGCTGCAGCCGAGAGAGATTATATATTTTACTCTCGGCAAAGAGAGAGAGAGAGAGAAAGAGTGCAGATAATAAACAACAAGCAGCGAGCGCTGCCGGCGGAGGCTGCTGCTGAGCAGATACACACACGCTCCGCACGCGCTGCATATATTTTCGTACTTTCCGCGAAGAGAGAGAGAGAGAGCAGAGCTCTCGGTCGCTGCCGTCGCCGCCGCCATACGTTCCTTCTCTCGTACGTACGCACATACACGCGCACACATGTGGCGAGGTGCGAGTAGCAGTAGCACGACGACGACGACGACGATGCCGCCGCGGCCTGCTACAGTGCGCGCGGTTCGACAGATCATTCGCGAGTGAACCGAGAAAGATAGAGAGAAAGAGAGAGGAAGATAATAAAAATCAAGTATTATCATCCGGCAGGGGGGAGGGATATATAGATTCGAAAGAAGAAATCGCGAGAAAGCGAGGAGAAAAATAAAAATATATATATCCGAATGCGGGTAAATAATAATAATTCGTGGTGCAAGGTGTTAGGATAAGTGTGGAAGTGTGGATACCCTGGACTGCAAACCGGCGCCGGCGCTGCCACCGCGGCGCTGTACTGCACCCTGGCCCAGCAGCATCGCCCGTAGCAGCAACGCCGGCGCCTATAGCGCCAGCAGCAGCAGCAGCAACAGTAGTTCGTCGAGTAGCTGCGAGTCGTTGACGAGGCTGTCGACGACTACGTCGGCTAGGAGGACGACGACGACGACGACGGCGATTGGTGGTGGTTGTGCCGGTTTAGGGAGGAGCAGTACGCTGGTTGTACAGCAGCAACCGTCGCAGCAACAGCCGCCGGTCCTCACGCCGCCCAGCTACCCTGCGCCACCCCGGCCGCCCAGTCGAAACGGTCAGTTCTTATCCTTTCTATACTTCTTTTTCGTTTATCGATAGTATGTATAGGCCTAGGATAAGTATAGGGACACGGCTGTTACGAGCATATGTCCGTGCGAGTATATATAGTGCAGCCGGTGAATGAACGGCCGTCACGTGGTGTATTTTCGTACGATTCGCACGCGCGTGTATGTGTGTACTTGTCATCGTGCCTTTTTTAGATCGGAGAACTGGATTTCTAGCTAGTGTAGTAGTGGCTGTCGCAACGAGGAAATATCATCAATATTGTATCTATCCTGTCCATGTATACTTGGAGGGGAAAAAGTTTCGTATGGGCAGGATTGATCAATGGATCGTTCGCGTAATCGCCGAATTTCACTGGCTGTAAATTGCTCGTTATATAGAACGTCATCTACGATACAATGTCGTTTCCTTTTGGCTCGATAATTATTACTTAGCCCCCATAGGACTGTATATAAATACCTTCCGGTATTATACTAATATATACGTGAACCCAACAATCGTAAATATTCCCAAAATAAGATACCGCTTCCCCGCGTCATAGCGCACCTCTCCATTATCAGTTATTACATAGGTGTATATATATACGAAAAAGAATCGACAGAGTGAGCGCGACATCGTCGGCGACGACCACTCCTGTTATTTACCCGAAAAAAAAAAATCGAGGCGCCGCGTCGCGTAGGAGCGCTTGCTCGCGAGGCTAAATTCCTTCTCTCTCTCTCTCGCTCGTTCGCTCGCGCTTATACTCTCCAAAGTCCATTGACCTTGACGGGCCGTAAAACAAAAATTCAATTAATTCAACGACTCTCGCGAGCGAGTACGAGGCATTCTAACACACGGCGCGGCTGCATTCTAATAAACGTGTGTATAAATCAAGTTTAGGACTCTCTCTCTCTCGCTCTCTCTTCGCTCGGTCTTTCGAATAAAAAAAAAACATAAGAGAGAGAGAGAGAGAGAAGAAAATACATGAAGAACGAGGAATATATTATTATAGAAGGAAAATACACGTGTGATGCGTATTATATATACATATACACAGTGCAGTTTTGGTACCTGCGCATAAATATGCCCATAATAAATATTATATATATGAATGAGCCGAGTAGTATATACCACTTGCGCGCGAAACGAACAATTTTCCTATATATGCGAGAATCGTGCGCTCGCACCGTTATTCTAACGCACGCGTTCTCTCGCGGTGAATGAAACCCGTGTGTATACGTATATATATGTATAGGAAGAGAGAGAGGGGCCACGTAGAAAGTTTGCGAGAAAGTCAGGTCTCGGAGCTTGCTTGCTTGCTTGCGCGAGCGAGCGAGGTGAAATCCGTCGCCGCCGACTCGTTTTCATGAATGAAACGCCGCCGCCGCCGCCGCGCCGCCTACCTTACTTAGGTGTGTCCCGAGACCGAGCGACCGACTGTCTATATAGCTGCTATATAACTACTCCCACGCGGTAGCGTTATTATTATTATTATATTATGCGGCGCGGCGCGAGAAAAATTTCATCCGGTCCCGCTGCCGTGGGTGCGGTAGTAGTAGTAGTAGTAGTAGTAGTAGGCTTTTGCCGCGCTACTTTTTTGGTATATACACCTTCGACGAGTGGTATTTTCAATAAACCACGGCGAGTAGCGATGGTTTATGCAACGTGCGGTATCGTTGTCTTTTTGGTCCCTTAATGAAGTAGTACATATATTTATAATTTTTGCACGCGGATATAAATGTAATAATTTCGAGAGCAGCGGTGGTGGTACGATTCTCGTGTATAATTATGTAACAGAGAGCGCACCACGCGCGGGACGGAGAGAGAGCGCACGATCATGTGAGGTTAACCAGTTTTTGCGGTCGCGCGACTTTTTTTTTTTGTTGAGGATTATATATATATATTTCGTTTTATTTTTTTGGTTGGGTTATATGCGTATATAATATATATAGCGTGTAGGATGAAAAGTATAAAACGCAGAGCGCGGCGCGAGGTTTTTCGGTAACTCGAGCCAGCCTTGAATGAAGAGGGAAAAACTCGTGAATGAAGCTTATATATGTACGTACAGACGCGCGTATATTTATATCGCGGCTGATAATCCATATGCTCGCTTGTATGAACGCGTACACATATAAGTTGCATTCATAAAGACCGGCTGTGGGCTCTCCACGCCGCGGCGAATCGTTATCATCGAGACTAACGTGTAACTTAATTTCGCACGCACCTGTCGTCCATCTCTGTCTCTCTCTCTTATAATATGTTATATATACTTATACGGTTCCCCGAGAAAGTGAGCAAACGTCGTCTCGAAAAACTACAGACACATATGCCACCGCCTCATGCTCGATACACACATACCGCGATTGTGCAAGCGGAAAAACTCGCCCGAGTGGTAGGGATAGAGCGCCTATATAGCTGGCAGCAGCGTCAGTGGCGGGTGGGCGGAAGCGGGCTATTTGCATTTTTCATTCATTAACGACGACGACGACTCTGCCGTGTATAGCGAGCGAGCGCTGAATGGCCGCGCGCGAGCGAGCGGAGGAAGAGCTGCTTCAAAATCAGCTCTCTTATAAGACGCGCGATATGGCGCGCATCATCAGCGTTAAGCGAGATTGGTATACCTATATATTAACGTTTTAATTCGCGACTGGTGGTGCTCGTGGTTGTTGTTGTGGGTGGCGTGAAAAAGAAAAAAATATTATAACGACACTTACTTAATCGCCAATATTACGTTCTTCTTTATTTTTGCCATCGAGTAATTCATATATTCGTTCTTCGATTAAGATGTAGTTTTTGTTTATATATTATGTATATACGCACGGACGAGTTGGCAGATTTTCTTTGACAATTGTATATAAATCCGACGAAAATACATCGCAGCTCTTTCCCTTCCACATCGTCGCCGAAACTTCTCCGAACCGATAAATCGCGCCCATATCATCATTATCATCGCGAAACCCCATCGTGTCCACATATATATAAATGCACATGTAACCGTCTCGCAGTCGCGCAACTCGATGCTCGCGGTACAATGTAGAATATATGTGTATACATAGCTCTCTCATACACACGAGCTGTATTCAGCGGGAGCGGTTATCTCGTGTTTACCCACCCCGCGTTATCGTGACGTGCCTACCCTCCTCTCCTCTCGCGTCCGCGCTTTTCCCGTCTCTCTTCGCAATCTGCCGGCAGTCCGAACCGAGAGAGTGCGTGAATGAGAGCCCTCCAATGATGGATTTTTGCGAGGGATAGAGAGAGCCTGCGTTATATTGATGGAGCGTATATATATTTGTTTTATAAAAACGCGCGGCGCGCTTTGTGGAAGCGCGGATAGAAAAAGCGCATTATATTAATTTATGTATATATATGTACAGCGGTAGATGAGATGGGGTTTCTTTCGGGGAACACGCTGCTCCCTTAAAATCCTTATTTATATGTATATATAGTTTAAAGTGCATATACAACAACTGTATACAAAATTCTTGCGCGAATTTTTGACACTCGTAGTTTTGGTCGTTCTTCGTATACCTACTATAAAGTCCCAGCAGTAGACGCAGTGCGCTTTATTCTCACCTGGTTTATCGGCACGCGTGTGCACTGTGTGTACGCTTATTTAGTCTGCGAACGATAACGCGCGCGCCCCCTCTCGCTGACATTACAGGAACGATTCCCAGCGATATTTAAGTGTACACACACACAATGAGAAGCGATCGATACCGAGCTCTCGTATTTTTTTTTTCGATTCGCCGAGTGGTGTTTTATGTGCATCGATCGCGGTGTTCAAGATCTGTTATACTTTTTTGGCTTTTATTAATAAAATAGGCATCATAGTGGTCGTGTGGTTACGGGGAAGTGAGGTCCGCAAGGTGGCATGCTCGCTTTTTGTCCTTACATCCCAATTGAATTATTCGCGTGTGTGGGTGTGTATGATGGCTGAATTCTCTTCTATTTACATGCTGTTTTTCTTATACATATCCGAACTATATAGCTGCTTCTCCGCGTATGTCGAAGAGAGAGAGAGAGAGGACAGGGCTATACGAGATGTCCCGCGAATATATAACGAAATTATTCAGATCGGTTTGTTAAACACATAATATTCAAAATATACCCTCAAAATTGCAAAAAAGAAGAAGAGAAGTATCCGGCCTCTTCCCCGCATAGAGTATGATATACACGAAATAAACCGCGTCGTTGTTGCACACACACCTACACACATTGCAGTTCTTTATATTATAAACCCGTCGCCCGAATTCCTGCGCATATATAATATATACAACAACCGATTTTCAACATCGATTGAAAAGACAATATTTCCCTGCTCCGAAAAATCTATATCGATCCGTTTCTTTCTTTCTCGCATGGCGAGGCACATCGACAGAACTATACACTCGCTCGCTCGCGAGAATTATTATCTTCGTTCTTCAGCCTCGCGAGCGCACTATTATCGCTCACTCGCTCGTATATATATGTATATGTGCGCGCGAGCTCCGTCGAAACACAGATATCGCCGGCGGTTTCTCAATCTAGCGCCGCGCGCGTGTCTCTCTCTCTCTCTCTCTCGGTCTCTGGCCGTTCTCGCTCAACGCGAGCGCAGGAAATCAACGACGCGATTGTATAATGCTTCGCTCGTGTACGCGCTGCCGTCGTCGTAGCACGGATACCTCGTGTAAGCTTTACCGTGGCTGTGTGTGTCTATTTTATATATATAAATACTTTCGAATCGTCGTAGTCGTCGTGCGTTATCAAGTGTGTGTGTAGGGTCAGTCTTTTATTCCGAGAGAGAAAAAGTGAGAGAGATAGGATGTTATATTGGACAATTGTCGCGGCGCTCCTCGGCAAAAAAAAAGTTATCTTTGCGCACCCCTTTTTTTTTGTTCTATAATCGCCTTGTGGTGGGAACCGAGCGGTATAGCGGCAGTGTATAACCATATGTGTGTGCGAAGGGGATCATCAGTGGCCGCCGATTTTTCGCTGATTCCTCAAAATGTCGTCGGAAACTTTTTTTCGATGAATCGCGTGCGCGCGCGATATCGTCAGCTTTCTCGCAATCGCGAAAAAAGTTCTCACGAAGGAATGACGATTAAGTAATTTCGAAGACGCGCTCGATTGTCGATGTGTTTGTGAGAGAGCGCGTTGAAACGACTGGTTTAGGAAAACTTTTTTTTTTTTCTTTTGGGTCTATTAGTGCTGCCACAGGACGTATTGACGAAATTTAACGAGTAATATAGTGGATGTCAACGATCATGCATGCGTATAGATAGGTGATGACATTAAATCTCGAAGAGTCGAAAATTTCGGTAGCGTATAAAGCATAGCCGCGACTGAATAAGTGATTATGCATCGTAATGGTATTCTAAACTGATGACAAACAATGGGTGTTCGTTTTCTCGG
This sequence comes from Torymus auratus, assembly GCA_900474315.1. Taxonomy (NCBI): domain Eukaryota; kingdom Metazoa; phylum Arthropoda; class Insecta; order Hymenoptera; family Torymidae; genus Torymus; species Torymus auratus. Next base: position 11,231 of record UXGD01003480.1, on the reverse strand, counting down.
TATATACAAGTATATAAACGACGCGCATATATAGCAAGTACCCGGGCATATATAGATTTTATAATAATCGATAGTTAACGACTATCCTACGAATCTCCAATTATTATACGACAAACCTTATCTAATAATTGCATTATTACTATACCAAAACATCACACAATCTCACACGTCAAAACTTTCATCAAAACACACCGACCAACCGTCATTTCCCTTATATCTACCCCCAACGTGTGTTATTCCCACTTCCTTCTCGTCCCTCGAATCCCTCACCATATGGTTTTCCTAACACTTTATATATGTATGTCTCTCACTCGTTCCTCGTTTCGACCCCACCCACACAAGCGAACTCTTTAAAGCCTAGAGGAAAAAAGGCTGGCATAAGGGGCACACAGCAGACAGACACCCACATATAGGAAAAGCAGCCGGGGAGCGACGAAAGAAAGAGCGCAGTGTGGGTGTAGCCACATGGCGTCCACATTCCGCGCTCGCGCAGAGACGAAAGAGAGAAAGGAAGAAAAGCTGTGTGTGTGTGGAGCCGGAGATAGACGGACAAAGCGCCACACGGCTTTTTCCGGCACTCGTGTGTGTGTGTGTAGTATATAAGGTGCAGTAGTTCCAGGGATTTTACCTGAGGGATCGACATTCTTTTTGCTATATGACGGTCCGGTTTTTTTTTTCTTTCTCGAATTCGTCGCTCCTCTTTTTTCCGGGGATGTATGTTATAGGGAAATGCACGCTGTAGGTCGGTAGTGTGTATACCGTAGAGGAGAGGTGGGAATGTAGCAAGCTTTTTGGAAACTCTCTTAGCTGTATTAGAGATTCACGAGAACCATGTGTATTATTACGTATACGTTTGCGCTGACGCGTGCACTGTATTATATATACATATTGCTGTATCTTTTTACAGTAATATATACATAACGACCTAATCGCCCTTCTCTCTCTCTCTCTCTCTCTCTCTCTCTCTCTCTCTCTCTCTCTCTTTCTTATATTTTTCCAGCGACAAATTACGCTCGAGATTAGATTATAAAGAAACGAAAAGCGCTGCTTGCGAATCTCTTTCTCTCTCTTTACGTCTGCGACGTAAATATTTTTTATTTTTACATTTATTTTAATCTACGAAATTGCGAGGTTACGCGTGAGCCGGAATATCTTGAGGCGATTCTGTGCTCAAAACACATCTCTACCAACGGGGCTCTGTATTTAAAGGTGAAATGAAAAATTTATATTGTTATACTAGTTGATTATTGTATTTCTATATAATTTAACATTTTTTTAACATGATTATGTTTACATTCATAAATTTGTAATAACCCGTATAAAAAAAAAACTGGCACGAGTCTAGTAGCGGTCTGGCGCAAGTCTAGCGGAAGTCTGACAATAGTCTGGTTACGACCACTTTTGTCTCTTTTTGGCAATCTTCAGCTTAAAACCATTTTTTTTTTTTTTATTTTTTAAACCCAAAGAGACAAAAATGACCGTAAATAGACTTATACCAGACTTTCTACCGATTGTCACCAGACTTCTTTTTTTTTTTACACGGGATTCGACGATACTTATCTTTTTGCAATGACAGCTTCGTTTTGTAAACTTTTACAAATAAAGCTATAATATCTATCTCTATTTTATAAAATCGAATCACGTGCACACCTCATCGTAGTCATCCCCTAACTGTCGCTGCAACCCACGCTTTTCACGATATACTATACCAGCTCCCACTCTTACTGTTGCTACTGCCGCTTGGAAAAATCGATGCGCAGAACGCCCACGCACACAGGCGCACACGTCGAAGTCTCCCGGCGTGTCGTGATCCCGTCGATTGGGACGCGTTGGAATCTCCCGCGCCCCCCGTTTATTACCGCCAGATAGAGTTCGCCTGGGGATTCCCCAGAAGTGGTTCCGGGAATCCCTGAAAATAGTCGGTTGTTGTATTGGTTATTTACCGGTATAGTGACGTTCGTTACACACACACATTCACACAGAGATGTTCGGTTACAGTTATAGTCGAGGGTGTTCCGGATTGTTATATATGTATATACGCAGTGAGAGTCTGCTCGAGTCGCGAATGATGATGATGATGATGTTTTGTGGTTCAAGGATAACCAACTCACATTCCGCGTGTGGGCCGGCCGCGTTATATTTTTGAGGCGGTGAGCGCGCGACCTTATTATATACTTATAACATTTCGGCCGCGTAACGCGGTAGGCGCTCGATGCGATTTGATCGTTAACGAATGAAATTTATATGTACGTATTATACATGTACAACTGCGTCGCGCTGATTTTTGCCGCCGAAAGAGTGAGAGTGTTTACGTATGCCTCACTAGAGACAAACAGTCGTCGTAATTTCAGCGTCATTGAGTAACTCGAGTTATCGCATAAAAACACACGATATACCAAAATCTCCCTCTCTCTCTCTCTCTCTCCCTCTTTCTCTCTGTCTATATCTCTGTGATAATCGGCTAGACCGAAATGCGCGTGAGAACGAGCAAATTAGCACATAATGAATGGAACAGGTCTCTCTCTCTCTCTCTCTCTCTCTTTGTGAGTCATCGTTTTCCAAACTTCCGGCGCGCATCCGAAAGTAAAATACTTATAGGATTTGTAAATATTCGAAATAACATGCGGCGAAACAATAGAGCTTACGCGTATAATATGTTCGCGATGAAGCAGCTTTCCATATCAGTCTGCTGGGAATTGTTCATTTCTCTCACAGTTTTTTAGACGATTTCCACCAGAGTATATATATTACATAAAATTCGCCCCTCGAACGAGAGAGTGAGAGAGAGAGCAACACCGAAAGATTCCGCGAGAAAAGTAGGCACTCTGCTGCGCTGCAGACGTACACACCTGCAACACCCATCTGTACACATATAGCACACACGAGCTCGAGTCGATTGCACGAATGCGAGAGATACATATAATATTTATATGCGCGCGTACCGAGAGGAGGTATATATACAGGCGCGAAAGAGAGAGAGTGTCGACACTGCTAGCGTGAGAGAGAGAGGATCGTAAACACGTGATGTTACACACGGGCATTTCATTGATAAAGTAGCCACCGCCGCCGCCACCACCGCTGCTGTATGTATCTATGTACGTGTATATATATACGTGAAAAATAGAGTGTCCGAGCGGAAAACAAACGCGTCAGACTGAGAGGGGTGGGGGGACGAGAGAGACGAGAAACAAAAATCCGATGACGCGTGAGCGCGTGCATGCCGTTGTGTGTGTGTTATATATTCGGGGCTGGGAAAAAGGAAATGAATGAACGCATAGCCGCTGAGTATATAGTGTGTGTGTGTGTGCGAGAACGTTGTTGCGTCGCGATGCTTGAATGACGAAGCGCTATATACCGACAACTGTAGTGCTACGTATAATACGTGTATACACACGCGCACGGTGGTATTTTTTTTTTCTTTTTTTTTTCTTCTTTTTGCGGCTTCCAGTGTATATAGGTATAGTTGAATAAAAAGAATTAGCCGCCGCAGCTGCGCGCGATTTTTGCGACGACGGTGACGCTTTGTGTAGTATGTCGTCGCCTGGATGGTCTGAAAAGTACCGCGCAACTGGATGCGGCGATACAGCGGTAGATAATAACTAGGATATTACACAACAAGGGAGGTATAAAGAGTTGGCCAGTCCAGATCACGTGAAAATTACCATTCGAAGGCGAGGGAGGTAAACACGTGCTCTGTGTGGTGGCCCCCTTTATCAAGAAAGTGCGGCCTCGCTAGGCAAAAAATACGCACCACGAGAAAAAGTGAAGAATGCCTCATCTTGGACATTCTTTACTTTTGCTTCATAGGTGCATAACATACTATTTTAAAGGCACGTGTTGGGTAAATGTGTCAGTTACAAATGCCTCCTATAAGCGGACGACATGTTTTAGGTACTGGACATTTGAGAGAATGGAAAATCCAGTAACTGGTAAGGGCACAGGTTACTCCATGACACATTCACCCTATATATGTAGATTTTGTGTGTGTGTGTGTGTGTGTGTGTGTGTGTGTGTGTGTGTGTGTGTGTGTGTGTGTGTGTGTGTATGTCATGCGCGTGGGCGAATCGCTCGCTTGTTTTTCATTCAGTCGCCCATATGACACAGACACACACACATACACACACGAATACCTTATCATCTCGAGCGCTGACTATATAAGATAGCTTTTGCTAGCGCGTATACATATAAGTATATGTTGTATACCATTGATATCAGCTCGCGTTTCTGCGATCGAGGAAATCGCTTAAGCTCTACTTGACCAAAAAACCTGGGCACGTAGCTGTGTACAATAAACCTACGCCGTGTAATCTATACACAAATTTTTTTTTTCTCACTGTACAGGTATACCGTTGTATACGCAGCTTTTGTACCCTCTATATTCATGTATCTGTATGTATCTAATCCATGTGCATGGCCGTCACGGAACTCGGAATTCCGTCTTATATTATCGTGCGATTCACCGTGACGAGGAACGATCCGAAACCGCGTATATATATACATAGAATATGCGTTATTTCCCATCATATATCGAGGTTATATTGTTCTACGAAAATGTAGGTATAGCATCCAATTTCCCTTCGAACGTTCGCAAATAATTGAAATAGTCGGCTCGCGGTTCTCGATCGGATACTCACGAAGGGGATGTAGGACGTGTATTAACGATTAAATAATGTACGTAAGATGTTGCTGCTGGTGCTGCTCTACCAGCATTCTAGTGTTCGACACTCGATTAGCCGCGCCACGGCACGTCTGGAGGGTTTCCGGTGTTGCGTGTCCCTCGTACTCGAGTATATACACACACACACACACACATACGTACTCTTGGTACTGAAGTTTCGCTCGTACACCACCTACGCCAGAGTGTTGAGTGTGTGCGCAAAGTTTTAAACAATTAGGTGCGCTGATGGCTGTTAAGTATATATGTATATTATATATAAGCCGGCGACGACTATTGTTTACGACGGCTAGGGCGAATTATTGTGACAGCAAGTGCACAGACGACCGTTCGTCGCGGTCTATACAGGTTAAACGCGTAAATGTTTACGATTATGTACACGCGCCGCGTCCATCACACACCGCGACGTTATCGCTAATGAATTTGTTTACTCAAAACGCGCGGTTAGAAAAATCACTCCGTATCTCTCTCTTTCTCACACACACGCGCGCGCGCGTACAATATATATCTTGGCGACAAATAATAAACTTCGCGCTCTATAGCTCCTCCGCTCGTGTGTGTGTGTGTGTGTGTGTGTGTGTGTACACGCGTTATATGGAGAAAATCCACGAGAATGCGCGTGAGCGGGCAAAGTGTTTTCTGAATGACTATCCGGCCTCGAAAAACCAGAATATCTATATCTATATATATGTATATATACAGGCGCACGATAACCGGCACGCCGCGTAAAAAGCGATAAATTCCCTGCGATCGCTATCTCTCTCTCTCTCGCGTTCTCTCGTTAAAAATTTCCCGCTGCGTGTGCGCGCACGATTTCTCTCGGGCTCTTTTTTTTATTCCCCACTTCCGGTCAACGCACGGAGGTGAAATGTTTTCACGAGCGCGGTCTGATTGGCTATCGTCGTCGTCGTAGTTTGCGTACCGTTTTTCATTGATGACTGCCCCGAGTGTGTATGTGTGTGTGAGAGGAAGAGAGAGAGAGAGAGAAATTTTTTTTAATTTTTCGTCGACAGTCTCGTGTTTTGTATATATATAATACATACAGTCGTCTACTTTGTATATTATGACCGTGACGATAGTACATCGTGTGTATAGTCGACGACACGCGTTCATTGACCAATGTATAAGCTGGAGTTCGCGAAAAGTCGCGAGTAACGCGGAAAATCAAACGTATATACCATCAGCCACGGACGCGATCACGATCTTCTTCTTCTTCTATATATTATATAAAATACACATTCGCTTGTCCTATTATCGACGAAGAATATTTCACACGCATAATCATCTCGATACAACGTGCGCACGCGTTTCAAGAACCTCGTCATAACTTTTTCCTCTAAACACCCATCACCGATCGACATCATTCGTTGTAACATCCCCTTAAAAAAAATAAAATAAAATTATCATCGTCCGGTACAGCAGCACCCACCGCGTAGTACGCAAAAATTATCTCCTAAAGACTCGTGCGACAGCGGCCGGTAGCTACGGCCCTGCGCATACAACCTATCTCTCTCTTTCTCGCGCGCGGGATCGCGGGCTTTGTACTCTCTTCTCCGTTTCTCTCTTCTCTCGTGCTCGCTCGCTCGCTCGCTCGTTCTCTCGAAACGTCGACGCCACGCAGCAGCCAAGTCCCTCGCCCGCGCAGCGCATCCGCTATCATCGTTGTATACACCCCCGGAGGAACACGCAGCCGTAGCGAGCTCTTATACGGGGGCTTTTTATCTTTCTCTCTCTCTTTCTCGCGAGAAAGAGCGAGAGAGAGAGAGACAGAGAGAGAGAAGACGTGCGTTCGCTATTTCTGTCTCTTGCTGCAGCGACGGCAGCCTACGCGGTATAGTAGTGCAGCAGCGGTAGTGCCCGTGTACACACATACACACGCGTGTACAGAGCCTTTCTGTCTTTTTTCAAAGTTGTGAGAGAGAGGGGGGGGGTTAAGGGAGGTTTCACAGCTGCGGAGGTGCGGAAAGTTCTGGATGGTCGGGTGGGTGGGTGTATGTCGGTGGGTTGGTTCGTGTAAAATTAGTATTAAATGTAACGAGGTGTCAGAGATTTCGGAGCAACCTTCCATATTACCCTCCACATATACGATCATTCATATATATATATATATATATATATTTACACTCATGAACAGTGATAACGCATTCATAGAATCAAATGGACAGTCCGCTCGTCATTCACCAACCAACATGTAAAGACACTCAAAAACCACAATCTCCATAATTAACGCTAAATCATCAATAAAAAGCCATATGTAACTGACTTCTCCGGCAAACCCTTATAAACACTACACAACTCCAACCGAACCGTACCATCGGGTTACGCGAAACTCACGTTATTATATACACACCTCGCACAACCCACACGCAAACCGTACCATTGTGCACACAGCCTAACCCTCCCGTGTATGTATATACATATCCACGTCTCTCCGTTCGCTCGTTTGTGCCTCTCTCAGCTCTCCGCGCAGCAGCAGCAGCAGCAGCAGCTAGCGGATAACCGGACCTCACCTTTCTCTCTCTCTCTCTCTCTCTCGCTCTCTCTCTTGCTCGGGCCCCTCGAAGGCCTCGCTCGCTTGCTCGCTCGATGGCGAGAAAAGGACAAAAACGACGACTACGACGACGACGGCCGAGAGAGAGAAAGAGAGAGAGAGAGGAGGCACGGCACGAAAAAAAGGACAGGAGAAGGAGGAGGAGGCCGCCGGCCCCGCGCGCGCGTCGTGCGTACGGACGCGTAAGCGCGGGAGCTAATAACACCAACGGGTCTCTCTCTCTCTCTCTCTCGCTCTTTCCACACGTATATATACTTACACAGAGATGCGTAAGCGGACGCTGCTGATGCTGGGACCATATAGAGCTCGCGCGTGTGTATGTGTGTGTGTGGATGTGGGTATAACGCAAGAGAGAGAGAGAGAGAGAGAGAGAGAGAGAGAGAGAGAGAGAGAGAGAGAGAGAGAGGGGCTCGTGATGCGCGCGTGGTGCATTCTCTCTGTCGCCCTTTATTTTTCGTGATGTACTTTTTGGGGATACGCTACACTGACACACACACGCGCGCATATTATAACCACGACTAGAGTGAGCGTAAGGCTCGTGGAATGTTCTTTAACGTTTTATCAATCGGCTGGTCAACACGCATGCACGCACGCGTCTTTTATTTTCCACACATACAGTGCATATACTCATATATATACTTGTGCAGGCCAGAATTTCCACCTGGTCCTCTCTCATCCATTGACACGATTCCATCCGCTGCGTAGATATATTTATATACACACGTATACCTTATAATACTACGCGCCGATCGATTCTCTCCCTCTCCACTATACTCCGCTCCTCTGCCCTTCGAAAGAGAGCGCGAAGACAAGCCGAGTTCTTATCCTTCGTTGAATTCTCGCGTTCGTTCGCTCGCTCGCTCGCTCTTCCTCTCTCGTGATTGCGCGCGTTTCTTTCTTCCTCGTCGACTTCTCGTTCCTTTTTTCAGCCCCATCCTCTCTCTGTCTCTCTCTTTCCCGCAAATCCCTCCTCCTGGCTTCGCGAAGCTCAAGCGCACAGCCTCGTTGCCGCTCGATCGCGCACGCTGCCGGCTTTTTGCCTCGTCCGCGTCGCGGCAGCAGCGCTGGATTAGACGTGGATTTCCGTCTCTCTCCTCTCTTCTCTCTCTCTTTCTCTCAAAAGATACTTTGCTACGAGCTCGAGCTGAACTGGGCCGATGACACGGTTGATTCGTCGTTTCGTATACGTATACACAAATCTTACGCGTGCGCGCGTGTGTGTGTACATGTAATGATTTGATTTAAAGTTTATAATATAAGGCATAGGGAGAGGAATAATAAATTGACAGTTTCGCGCGTATATAGTCGCGCTCACCACTCGCGTAATACACGCGCTTTGGTGCGCTTCTATACGGCCGAAACGTATATATATGTCTATACATATACACGCTCGCTTGCCGCCCCGTGGTCGCCTAAATTTAACTTCATTCGATGCTTTCTCTCTCTCTCTCTCTCTCTCTCTCTCTCGCGAGAGGTCGTCGCGTCTCTCTGGTGCTTCCCTTGCACTTCAGAAGTTCGCCATCGCAGGCCAGACTCGAAAACGGCATTTCTCCTCGTGGTGTCCCTATCGCCGCGTGCTTCAGGCATCACTCGTATCTTGTGTGTATGTATAAAGCATGCGTATAAAGATTCTTTTTGAATCCCATGCTGCTGTTGCTGCTGCTGCGCGTATGTTGTGGATAATTCATATATATACCTAAAATTCTGCGCGCCTTCGCGATGATCGCCGGCTCGCCTCACACGAGTGTATATAGCCGTGGCTTCGATAAACAGAACGTCGACGGCCGGCTATATTGGTAACGCCGCGCCGCGAACGTGAGAATATATAGAGAGGGAGGACGAACGATCTCAGCCGCGACTGGTTTCCGCTTTTTCCGCGGGTATGCGCTATGTGAAATCGTATATATGTGCAATTCTACAGAAAAAGACACAAAAATGGGGTCTAAAAAATTAAAAAAAAAAAAAAATTTCTAGGGCACTTGTCACACCACATTTTTTTGGTTCTTTGGGGGTTCCAGAATATGAGAAAAATGGTGTACACGCATTATCCGTTAAATAAAAACACGTTTGAAGTCAGGACGGACGATTTTCAGCGGTTTACGTATTTTTGTGCCATTTCGACGCTAAACTGCTATAACTTTTGGAGGAATCAACATTTTCGATCCTTCAAAAAAAAGAAATTAAAGCTCTTTCTTTCTAGTTCTAATTTCTTATTTGAAACGTGGTATAGGACGTTCCTGGATTAAATGGCAGAGGTTTAAAGTGGAGGGGAAAAATCGCATAAAATACTCGAAATTAATTTGGTCGGCAAAAAAGTTTGGCAATGGATAATGCGTGTACACCATTTTTCTCATACTCTATAACCCCCAAAGAAGCAAAAAAATGTGGTGTGTTAGGTGTGCCCCAAACAATTTTTTTTTAATTTTTTTGGACCCTATTTTCGCGTTTTTCTATAGAATTGCACATATATATAACCTTGTTTCTAAATGTAATACACTTCTTTACTTTTATGTGCACCGAAAACCCGTGTATATACATATATATAAACGACTAATAGTCAGTCGCGTACTATATTGCATATAATGTGTGATACGGAATTTTGGAATAAACGAAGAATCCATCCGCGTGGCGCACGCAAGAGTAGCAAAGTCAACGCGCAAGCGAGAGAGGGTCGACGTTTTCGCGACGAATCGTAGACTTCTTGTTTGTTGGCACAGCACCGAGGAGCCGCGCGCGCGCGCGCAAACTCGCGGTTCGCCGGGAGAGTGTGTGCACGCTGCAGCGGTGCATTCGCCGGATATTCTATATACACACACACACAACCCGCGTGTAATTGTTTGGGGGCTGGGTGTAGAAAAATTGATGTAGTTGTCAATGAGATCGTCGAGTGCAATTGTACCAGACTTTTGTTTACTTCGTGTTGAAGGAGATTCTATGTGCTCAATGTGTGTGTTCTTTTTTAATTTTACGTCGATTTAGGTGCTGTTGAATCGAATGCGGGAAGGTTATAGATTTCCTAAATATAATATCTAAAAGTCACCACATTGTAAAAAAAAAATCCGAGTTCAAAATTAATATTACATTAATGATTTACTAGTTTGAGTATATTAATATTACTGGAACCGAATGGAGCAGTATCTCTAAGACAATATTAAATTTAATGTCGATTATATAGGTGAATGTACATTTCGCGCGTCAATTTACTACCTAAGATACAAAATTGATAGACTGAAACTTTGTAATAACCTGACAATTATGATCAGCATAGTTATTTTACTAACCAGTCTATAATTAATATCCGTTATTAGATGAGCAAAAAAATAATAATAATAGTAATAATATAAATACTATCGTATTAGTGATTATAAAAAGAAATATTATACCAAAGTATTAACTAGTCAATTGTAATTTCACAAAGAAAACTAGCAAATTAACCAGTTTCGCGTAGGTCGAATCATTACCTAGTTTTAAACTAGTAATTTTACATAGACGCTTTTTACAGTGCAGCATCTTCCGAAAACTAAAAAGCCGCAAAAAACTTCAAACTCATTTAAGGGAACTAGATACCTTTTCTTTCTGAAATAAAAAAGTCATATTTTAATACATAAATATAAACTAATTATTTCCCACTTTTTATATATAAACGGGGGTATATTTACCTCAGCGTCGACCTTAGCCTGGGCTCTTTTTATATGGTCCGGAACCATAGTCATCGATGAAATGAGTTTTTTCACTATCCGTAAGCTTTCAAATTTTCCTGCGGATGGATTACTCCTGAATAGTATAATTCTCATATGAGTGTAGAGATTTTTAATCCGATGAGAAAAAAAAGTTTTGTGCTGTTTTTCAAGAATTTTTCTTAATTTTTTTTTCAATTTTTTCAAAATTTTTCTGATGTAGAAATTTTTCCTGACTTTTAATCCTAAATCCCTGTATTCATATGAGAATTATACTATTAATTTACTTCAAATCTGGAGTCAATCCATTCGCAGGAAAATTTGAAAG
>UXGD01003479.1:0-20319 GCA_900474315.1 Torymus auratus | reverse complement strand
CAAGAACAATTAAGAATTACTTGGACTTTCAAACAAATTTACGTTATAAACAATTATTAATTAATTAATAATTAGTTTATTAACTCGCTAATCATTAATCATAATTAAGAAATAAACTCATTTTCAATTCACCTAATTATAATGATTAATTTAAAATACCTAAATTCACAGTCATTTATTTATCAACAGATAAATAAATCAATATTGATTTAAATAAACTCTAGAACAAGAACAAGTATGAAATCATATCAAATTGAAAAGCCCGCCCAAATCGAGCACTCATACTACCTTGAAGGTGTGTGTGTAGCCGATGCGCACCATCCGAAAACAATAAGAATTAAGCAAAATCAGGAGCAAACACACACACTTCAAGGAGTAGGTGAAATCAAGCGTGCAGCGGTGGGGAGATGATGAGTCCAGCGATAGCTCGTCAGTCTGCTCCAAGCAAAGCAGAGGGAAGGACTCACCTCTCCCCCTTTCGTACCAATTAAGCAGCACACGTGGGTAATGCAAGGAGCAAAGCAGCCAATTTTTGAGTAAGGTATTTTATTAGAGAGAGCCTAGGGTTATCCCATTAGGGAGAAACTAGTGCGAGTTAGATCGATCAGTTCGATCCGGCGATTCTCACTCTTTTTAGTCCTCGCTCTTACACCTTCGGCGGAAAACGGGACTTTCGTCCTCCCCTACACCTTCTCACAGAGGAGTGGGTTGTCGGGGTGTAGAGACAATTTGGAAGGTTGCAGGCATCCGCGTCGTGTCCGCGCCCGTCTAATTAATATTTTTCTTTTCGCGCATTTCCTTTTTTATGATATATCATTAAGTAAATTTACTCTTTTTCTTTCACTATCTCGTCGTACGCATCGGCAAATAAAGTAAATGACGTAATTTGAGTCTTTAGTAAATATGTAAGTTAGGTACTGTTTCAATGAAAACTAATTAATTTTATAATATATATTATTTACATATTATTTATCCATTTGTATCCTTTCCCAACCTGGAGTTCTTATTAATTAAATATTATTATATTAGAATAAGAAGCGAACGTTACAGAACAATAAGTCTCCTTTTCTTATTGCTGGAAACAAAACTTGTAAGAAAACAGGTGGGGCTGCACGATATAGCAAGATTAATCTTGATATTGCAATGTCTTGCCTCAATATTCAAGACAATAATCGATACAATATTTATATAAAATTTTCGATACAATATCAAGATTGTGGTGTCAAGAATTTTGTCATGTTTCGAAAATAACTTTTTTTCCTTCCTTATCGGCTACAGGCCACGTCCTCTGGGTCGAAAATAACTCAACATTTTCTAATCGTAATAATTTATCGAAATACTACCGAGATGTTCGAGTGATAAAGGTTGGCGAGGTAGTCAGCGACTTACTCTTATATCTCCTCGGGCCGGCTTACTTAGGTACGTGAGGCGATAGGGAGAGAGTGCTAATTCCTTAAATTTAAGGAGATTTAAAAAGGTCTGAAACCCAAATATCTGGGGGTGCGATGTTCTCGCAAAAAAGAAAGCTACGGAGCTTCCTCTTCTGCGTGGATCTTTAATTTTTTAAACAATCCACTCGTTTTTTGTTCCACGTCTGCATAACTCCAATATGATCAAGAATTTGAAGACAAGACAATGATACTCCAATATGATCAAGAATTTGAAGACAAGACAATGATACTTTTCATATTGACTGAAAAGACTAAGACAAGAGAGAAATTTTTATGAGGTTCTGAGAGCGAGACAATAATATTACAGCAATATTGTATTGTCTCGCTCTCGTTCGGCCCTAACTGAAAAGGTGTTGTTGACAGCTTCAAAATATATGCTTTAATATTTAAAAAAACTTATTTACGAAACAAAATTCAGAATTCAGATTATCCTTTAATTAAATTATTGATTACATAAATCCCAGTTACAGCAATAAATTATCTCACATTATCATAAAATACACGAACATCGAAGACCGAGAAGCAGATCACGTTAACATCCTCATTTATCCAAGGTGCAATTACGTCTTTAAATTTTGCCTGCGCTTTTTGCAAACGAATCAATTTTCTATTTAATTTCAGGCGACGCGCGGAGCGGTATTTCGCATCCCTCGAAAGCGAGAGAGAGAACTAATGAGCAGTGTCGTAAAAGCCGGCCGGCGATCGCTCGTCATGGAAAAAAAGAAAGCTGATTGTCACGTGACCGTAAAAAGCTGCGGAGTTAATTAAAGGCCAGCGTCAACAGAGATGCTACTGCTGCTGCTGCTTCTGTAGCGGTATATACTTGGCCGACTCTGCTGCTCCTGTTGCTTACACAACTCTCGGCGAATGCCAATTGGCTCATTCTCTTTTTCTTCGGCGAGTCGAAACTTCCTTAATTCCGCGACGACGAGGCTTGAATTCACGGTCGATTGGCACCCGATCGTATTAAAGTGGAAGAAGAGAGTGTAAAAAGAAGGGACGATGTACAAAAAAGTGAATATAGAAGCAGGGGTGAGACAAGGGCTGTGGACAAATACAACCGTTGTCTGGTGAGTTATGAGTAGTATAAGCGTAACACGTTCCACGTGTTATCCTCGCCTTTCAGCTGCTTGTAACAGTGTTTCTTTGGAATTTAATTTTTATATTCTATTCGGTACAAGGAAACTTCGATAATATGACTAAAATTGATATATTTTGCCAAATTTCTTTGAAAATTTAAATTTTTTATCGCATTTTTTAATTTTCATACCTATACCTCATTACCGAATTACAATAGCTCATTTTGTTTTGATTATCAAAATTACATATTATTTTTCAAACTCAATAAATAAAATCTTATACCTGCATTCGCATTAAAAAATCCGACCCACTCTACATTGAAAAAAATAAACGTTCATCAAAATCCAATCCGAAAAAATCAACCTCTCCACCAAAACCGCCAACAGCAAAGCAATCGAAACTGTCCAGCCCCGCCGACCAAATTCTAAATATACTCCGTTCCGCGTGTCCGAATGAATTCTTGCCTCGCGTTTACAATGCCCGCGAGAGAACTGGGCGCCGCGCGCGTCGCCAATAGCTGCTGACGGGCGCGACGACGCCATGTGTTGCGGCCACCCTTCGTCATACATATATATACACAGGTATATATCGCACCTATGCGTCGTGGAAGGAGCGAGTCCAAGTGTGCCGCCCAACTTTTATGCGCGCCAGCAGCTCGGGTGCTGTATACGCATCTGGCGAGCGGCACAACGTCGTCGCCGTCGTCGAACGATTTAGAGAGAAATCGTGCGTCATTCTCGAAAAGAGCAAGTCTTACTCTCGTCTTTTTTCTTTCCTTTCTCTCTCTCTCCTTGGCCTTTCGCCTCGTGTGTCGGATTCTCCTTTTCTTTAGGGCGTGTGATGACCTGTCGTTGCTGAAATTTCGGGAACTTATTTACGGTAATCGTCTCTCCCTCTCCCTCACCGCGGAATGCGCTCACCGCCTCCGTTCGTGAATTTTTCAGGGTCACGCACTCGTTCGTTTTTTTCTCTACTCCCTCGGTTTCGGTTGCCTCTTTCATCGGCTCTCGTTTGTATGTACACATATACATTGTATACGTTGAAAAATATGACGTCTTTGAATGCGCTGCTCGGTATATATAGTAGTGACAGCAGAACGTATCATTTGAGGTTTTCGAGAGAAACTCGTTGGTGACGCCAGAGCGTACAATTCTGATTTGACCTTAATTGCTTAATTTCGCGCAGCAAAGGATTTCTCTCTAAATCCTTTACGCGGCAGTCGTATATACCACGTAGACGGACTAACGGACCTTCCCTCGTTTAAAATAACTCCTTTTTACGCGTTCCCGGTACAAGTTATTACTTTATTTGAATGATAAACCAAAATTCTTACGTAAAATTAAAGTTTATTATTGAAATAAAGTGATTCCCCAAGACTGACACTGTAGTAAAGCGTGAAGCGAGTGATTCCGAGAAGTAACGGTCGGAGCGCAGGGCATTTTTCCCCTTATTAAATATTTCACGTTGTGATTTTTCGCGTTGAGCCACGCGCGGCGAGGTGAAAATAAATTTTCCATGTGGCATTACCGCGCGTACAGTTGGGGCAATAAAAGACGAGAACCAATTTCATCATTTTACGAATTTGTGTGTAAGTCGTAGTGTAACATTTGCTTAATTAAGTATTAATCATATTATATTTATGTTAACGCAATAGTAGTGGACTAATGTGATGAATATTCTTATGATAAAGTGAAAGTTTAACAACATTTACTATTAATGTCTGGATAACTTTAACCGTAAAGTTTAGAATGAAAAAAAACTCATTATATTAGTATAAATTGCAAGCATTTAACCAATATAATTTATATAATCATTTTTCATTATTCAACTCCTCGTTTAATTCCACTGAGAGATTATGTATATTTGACATATGAAAACCTCTGCAATATCGCAAGACCACTGTACAAATTGTACATATATAAATTCAGTTTGACATTTCAACACGTCATCGCTGAACAATTTCAACTGAATCGAACAAACCTATTCTATATATAAAACCAAAACACTAATCATCTGTTTACAACCCGAATAAATACAGTACCTCTCTTATAGCCTTATTTATAACTGAAAGGCACATTTTTAACCGTCTCGAATCTCGGCGCATTAGCATTGATAAGAAGAATGCATCGTTCCACAAAAGAGCCATGATCGTATCAATTCAACGGGCACGCGCACACATAAACACATAGTGAATAGATAAACGAGAATCTCAAAGACGATAGCGGCGTCGAATCCAGGCACGCTTACGGAGTAAGAGAGAGAGAGAAATGATGGACGTACTCCGACGGGAAATAATAACCCCAACCCGTCACACGTATATACATATATACGCTTATATATTAGTGAGCGAGGGCTCGTTGACGCGTGGCCGCCGTTGGGAATGATCGCGCGATGGCGCCCCGCGTGTACAACGCGCACCGCCGAAGAATGGAATTATTAAGCAGATGCATTCGTCCCCTCGCACACACACATACACACATGGGTATATGTATGTGTATAATACACATCACAAGGGCAGCAAGCTGGCCGGTGATCGATTGTTCGCCGTTATTTTTCGGGAATTAAAGAGGGCTCGTTCGGGGAAGAAAGTTACGAGAGAGACAGGCGCGTGTCCGAGAAAGGATTGTCCGAGAGGCGTGAAATGAAAATTTACATTTTAATTTGATGGACGCGCTGTGGCGAATGACTATACAGCGTCGCGTATATATCAAAATTTAAGGTCGTTTCGTAAAATGCTCCGTACGCGTGTGTGCGTGTGTATGTGTGAGAGGATAGAGGTGAGCGCGAATAAGGTGTGAGTATAAGTGCGCAATAAAATCACGGCTTAGAAGTGCGGTTATGGATTTATTAATAGGGTAAACATTATGGCTGATACTGATGCGCAATAAAAGAACACACGAGAGAGGTTATTGATTTATGATCCTATTATTAAATAATGCCAGAGCTAATACGTCATATATGTATGTATTTCATTAAATAACTATACGTATATAAAATTATTATTATATAGTATATGATCTAGTTTTGATTGGATGGTCTGATGTTTCACGACGTAGTGAGTAACCATAGCAATTTTGTTTAAAAACATGGACGTAAAATAACTTTTTCTTTTTGCTCACAATCAGTACACTCGGCACCTATTGAGCAATTTTTAGAAAAAATGAATATTTATAAGCCTTTTATTTACTTTTTTTTTTAACAAGCCATTCGCATTTTTGCACAGTTGATTTTCACCTATAACAGAACAGCTGCATAGAGATAATGCACTTAAATTTGTTTACACATTACCGCACTAATTCGTTTATTTGCGAGTAACCAGCTGTTTACAATGGGCGAGTGCTTCCTGCGTTATATTACGCCCCTGCATGTGTGTGTGTACTTGGCGAATAAGCAAAGCGTAAGCGAAAGTAGCGTATAAACAATTATGCAATTATGATGGGTTGTTGGTCTTTACAATGCGTGCGCGTTTGCAGATATATATTTAGGCAATGTAACGATACGGACTTTCGGGTTATATACCGGCGGCGTTGGCAAGTCATGTGTGAAATTAACTAACTGCGTCAACAGCAGTAACGTTGTAACGCCAATTAATGCCTCGTTTGCATATCGACTTGTTTAATTTGCACTTATCGAAAATTGCGCTTGGTCGAGTTATGCGCTATACTCACGTGTCCACAATCGCCAAAAGAATATTGGATTATTCATATTGGTTACGTTATTAATATCATAACTCCATATTCCTGGGTCATGCACAATTATTTATTCATATTACGTTTCATATGTACATTGTCGATTATTATTACTACCATATTAAAATTTATATATTGCATTACAGCAATTAGTTATTAAAAATTTTTATAGTATTAATGTTTATAGGTATACCTATGGAAGATGTTTAAAAACTATAATAAATAATACGGGATATTTGAAAATGAAAAATACTCAACAGCAAAAAAAAGTCTTCAGGGTTATCATAATTCTATTGTTTTATCGTATTCATAAACTCTGCAATCATTGATCAAATGTTTTCATGCAGCGATATTATTTACTCAACCTCGCAATTATCATAAACCGACATTCTAAGAATAATTCAGCCTATCTCCTCTGATATACGACACCACCAACACCTTCTATATGTCACCTATTTTACAAACACCTCTCGGCGCACGACGATCCATTTCCCATACAACTCTCCAAGACCATACATCACGCTTCAGCGCGTGTAGCAGCCATCGGCGTAAACAAAAATGACAAACGAGCTATTAATAAAATTAAACCTCCCTCTATATAGCTACCTCCACTCGTCACGCATCTCGGGGCGCTTTTCACATCCGTGTTTAGCGCGCGAGATACACACAGAAAGCGCGCGCACACATCCCGATCTGGCCGGGCTGATCTAAATCGCCGCCGCCGCCGCCGCTGCAGAGAGGAAATATATAGCATGGAGTGCGCGTATATATATCTATACGTGTTCGCGAGCGTGAAAGAGAGAGAGAAGCGCGCCGTTTATTCTCTTGTGTGCAGGTGCACGCGCGCCGACGATGTTCCGCGTCTCGCCGCGTTCTCTTGACTCTTGCCGCGGAGGAAAATTTATCGCGCTGCACCGAGAGCGAGAGGTGCGAACGAGGAGCGAGCGAGTTAGCGTAAGCGCGACGGACGATGTGCAGTGTATAGGTGTATTATATACGCAGGGATTCCCTTTTTCATATAGGAGCGTACGTGTGTGTGAGTGTTTGAATGGATCAAAGATGCGCCAGGTAAGACCGTATTAAGCAAAATCAGAAAGTAATGCATTACGCAGATGGAGGAGAGCCTTGTAAGTCGATAGGATTTTGTTGTACAGACGAGTGTAAACATTGCGTGGATGTCTTTTTATATAATATATTGATGATGATTAAGTTGTTATAGAAATAGCGTAAAAATGTTTTGTTGTGGCATCTATATGCACACACAAATGCGCGCCTGTACATCTATAAAACAAGAATAAATATTGTATTTTATGTAATTCAATTACCAAAATTTGGTTCATTTAGATAAATGTTGATAATTTTACACTTTAGCAACCATTTAGAGATTTTTTTTTAAATCAAAATTTGTTCTTTACCTCTACCTATATAGCGAAACAAATCAAATTTTACAAAATATAAATTCATGCATTTGAAACTCGTAATAAAACGTACTAAATCATTCGAGCAAATCACCCGTCACCCAAAAACCCTTGTCGGAATAAGTGAATCACGTAATAACTCTCATTGCGACCGTCTCACCGCGTGAAAACCGGCAATTTCACGGAAACATATCGCCTTATGCATATCCTCCTTCTCCTCCTCTTCTTCTCCCCCCGAAAAAAAGCCCACGATTTTCGACCAAAGTAGCCGCCAGCTCTCTCGCGCTACTTTGCACTGAGACGGCGGAAAAGAAGCCGGAATCGGCGCTGATTCAATGCCCTTATTCGCCAACCCGGGGGCCTTTATATATACCGGCGGCGTCGAGCAATAGAGGGTCTATACGGCAGCAGCAGCAGCAGCCAACGTTATCGCGATACAGGTGTGCGTGGTTTCGCGGCCGCACGACGTGCGGCAGTCGTTAGCGGGGGACAAGTCGGCGATGAATGGCCCGCGCACAGCCTGAGAGAGAGAGAACCGCAAAATCGCTAAAGTTTTCGAGTGCGAGAGGGAGAGTCGTGAACGCAGTAAGAGAGAGAGAGAATCACGCGCGAGCGCGCAAAGTACGCGTATATAGATTCGCTGAAATATGCGTCGAGATATTTCAATCAATTAGCGAGGCATTCATCGGACTCGTCGATATCTGCGAGTGAGGCTGTAAGGGTATACGGAGCGGCCTGAAGCGGAGGATTTTTACGCAGACGCGGAGGCTATAACTGGACGAGATTGTTGTTGCAGGAAGGTGGATAGGATGAAAAACACGAAAGCGGCTTATTTACTGCTAGGTATAATTATTGAGTGTGATTTAAAGGTTTCAGGTGTTTAAATTCTTGGCGAGATTGTTATGTTGGCGTGTTATTTACGACAATTTGAAATGTAGAAACTCTGATCTATAATAGAGAAGTACATTTCGATCCGGTAATAAAAGTATTGACGTTCAATAAACATAACAAGTATTGTTAGGGCTGCACGAGAGCAATACAATATCTCTGTAATTATTGTCTCGCTCTTGGAAATTCTTGAAAATTCATCTCTTGTCTTGGTCTTGTCAGTCAATATGAAACGTATTATTGTCTTGTCTTGAAATTCTTGATCATATTGAGTTACGTAGACATGTGTCAATAAACGAGTCGATTATCTAAAATAGTGTGAAACCCAAATTGCAGAGGGAGGCGAGGTTCATGTAAATGGAGAAGGCACGCTGAAGTGAAATAGTAAGATGCAATAGTGCAATATTTGACTATAGAAAAAAGACTTAAGCCCAAATAATCGGGGGACATAAGGTGTCCATGTAGAAGAGGAATTAGTCACGCAGACATGCGACTGTAGTGGAGTAATTGCTTCTTTTTGCGTGAAACTTGCGACCTCCGGCTATTCGGATTTAAGATTTTTTTAAATTATCGACTCATCTACTGTCGCATGCAACTCCCTTACTTTACGAGGATCATCCGTCACCTAGCTCTTTGGGTTCACGAATTGTTAAAATAATCGTTTGATTACAGTGGTACGTCTACGTGTCTTCCCCTTCTACGTGGATCTCGCATCACCCGGCGATTTGGGGTTACGAATTTTTTAAATAATCGACCCGCTTATATTCGCACGTCTACGTAACTCCCTTTTTTGGTGTGGACCTCGCTTCTTCCGACTATTTCAATTATGGGTTTTTTGAAATAATTGATTCGTCCACTATCGCACGTTTCCGTAGCTCCCTTTTTTGCGAGGACCTCACAGCCCCTGGGTATTTGGATCTCTAGGCCTTTATAAATAATTCAACAAATTTACTGAATTTTCAGAATAATGTAACCGAAGGTAATTTAATATACAAATACATTAGGTTTAATATTAAAACAATAAGATTTCGGCACAAGTATAAATAAATGCAAAATTTGAAATTTTTTTTTTTCCGCCAGATATGTGCTGCCGACCAGAGCCTAGTTCGCGCGCTGCCGCCAGGTGGCACACTCCCTGTAGCCTTACGTACGTTGGCCCGACGTCTCATCAGTAGATGGTCATCAGCAACTACCGAAGTTTATTGAGTTATATTATGATTAATAATTCTATAAATTATAACGATTAGAAAATGTTGTTATTTTCAAGACAAGACAAGATTCTTTACATTCTTGTCAGCACAATCTTGATGTTATATCGAAAACTGTATAGAAATATTGTATTGATTATTGTCTTGAATAGTGAGGCAAGATAATACAATATCAAGATTAACCTTGCTATATCGTGCAGCCCTAATTATTGGAAAATATACGTATTATTTCTAAGTTGAGAGTTGTCTCTTTTAAATTCCTACAAACAAGCTCACGTTTTATGAAATATTAAAAGTGCTATAAGTCTATACATAAAGAATATGCCTTTACCGTGATGGATAACATCTAGCTTGTTGGTATGTACAACAAGCACTCACTCAAATAAATGTTGAATGTTGCTGTATGTACACAGCGACTTTTTAAACTTTGATAGCTTGATAAACAGAGATATAAAAAAAAAATATATAAATTTTAATATTTGACTTACTGCAGCGCTCAGCCTTCCAGTACTGTGTAATTATTGATATTTATATCTTTTTTCAAGTCGGCTTTAAATGTTTTCATCGCAATAATTCATATATAAATTTTTGTTCGCTTAATCAAGAGTACGAATTAAAGAATTTTTCAATAGGAATAAAAAAATAAATATTCTTCCAGATCTTAGTGTAAAAAATAAAATTGATGGACAATCAATAACAGTCAATTTTGTTTATACTGTGGTTCTAATAACAGGCGTGGAACTTCAAATGAACCATAAATCACAGTGCTTGTGAAAGACACACTCGTTGAATTAATATAACAATCCTTCATCATTTTCGATCGCAATCACGCGCCTTAAGTAGACTCTCGCACTCGGACGAGAGAGCCTGCAGGACATACCCACAGATATGAAGTCCTTAAAGCCGATCGCGCGCGGGCACGCATACGGACTTTAACGCTGCAAGCGAGTATATCGCATATCGGTGCGCGACGAAAAAGGCGCGTACGTATATATACATATATATATTTCAAGTGTAAAGAGCACGGGGGAGGGGATAAAGTTCCCCGTAATCACTGTAATTTTGGATCTCGCGTGGCATGCGCGCGCTCGTGTAATTTTTGGTTGGGCCCGCGCCGTACTTATACGATTTATGCGACCGGCGACGCGCGCGCTCCGAGCGCAACCGACGCTTTATTCGATTCCATTAAAGCTCATTACGCGCCCATATACGTATAGCATGCCGAGGCGATATCGTGCGTCTTGTCATTCAGCCTTGAGAACGAGATGCGAGCGACCGAACGAGATCTCGGAGATGGCGTTCGTTTTTTTGGATGAGGGGGGTATAATAAATTCTTTTGCCGAGACGTTTTATTTTGCAAGACAATACGCGACAGTAAATTCAGTGCGTATTTAAAAAGCAGTTTGAATAATGACTCAATTAATGATTTTTCGAGATTATATTTGAGATGAGAAAAAGGCATTTTCATTGTAAGTTTCGGAGTATCCTAAATGGTAGAAATTATTTTACTTGACAAACATTTTACTATACAGTATGAGTATAAAGATAGAATAATCCATTTAACGGTCATGTATTGCTAATCAATTTGCCTGTCGTTCCAGACTGCTCTTCAGTAAAAATAACGCCAGACCAGACAAGTTCGGAATAGTCTAAAAATAGAGCTAGCGGCCAAGGAACCTCGGAGCTTCAATATACTTGATACAGTTACTTATGCTTTTCTTTTCATCATTTTTTTTTTTATAAAAGTGTATTAATAAAGTAAAAAAATTATTTTAACAGAAATTGCATGTGTATTGTGACACCGCGTCACGAAGGTAAAAAAACATTCATACACTCTCAATCACAAAAATGAGACCTGAACAAAGACAAAACGTATATAAAAGATCCTTACCGGAGCGGGTGGATGAAGAGCCCTGAGCGCATTATTGCTCCACTTGCGCTGCTGTTGCTGCTGATGCTTCGAGCCGCCTGAGTAGGCGGGTGTAGGTCTGCTGTAGCTATTATTCCTCTGCTCCAGGTAAGCCGCCGCCGACCTTTGCTGCTGCTGTTGCTGCTGTTGTTGTATCGGCGCTCGGAACCCCGCATACGCATTCGTCGCATGATGATAACCACCACCTGGGTTATACCCTCCGCCAGGTTTTCCATGAATTTGCTGCTGCTGCTGTTGTTGTTGAAGCGCCTCCGCTTCGAATCTAGCGGCCTCGTGTCTATGATACGTCTCGTGCGTATTATTATTCGGCCTGAACGTCGCAGGCTCCTTCGTGCCGACGGACCCGCGGTCTGGGGAGAACGACGGCGGCGTCTGCGGTAGCCCGTAGAACGGTGAGAACGCTCCGAACGACGGGAATGTTCCTGGATGGCGATACCCACCTCCTGGGTACGACGAGTTATTATTATATGGTATCTCTATCCCGGCGTATTTCGGTGGCTTGACGTCGTCTGTCGGCGTCTGGTGCTGACGGAATTCCCGGCACACTTCAAGCTTCGGTTTCGGTATGACATCGTCGTCGTCCGCGCAGTTCTCCTGCTTGATTTGCACCTTGAGGTGGGCCGGCGATGCATCGCGGCATTCGTTCTTCACGGTAGCCTCCGGTGTCTCCTTGAACGGGGGTCCCAGGCTCGTCTGCTGCATCGTCGCCATCGCTGGCTGATGATGCTGCCTCAGCGGACCGGGCCTGCATGCGTGATCTGTAAGTGCGCTAGCGTCATCCGTGATATGCAACGAGTGGATAAAGGCAGGTATTGGCTATCCACCAAGTCTTCAAAACGCTCGGTCCTGCGTAGAAAATCTTCTCAGTAGCGTAAAATATATAGAACCGCCTAAAGTGGAAAAAATTCATCCATATTCGGAGCAATGATCATCTGTAAACCATGAAAAGTCATCCTCTGGCTCCGTTTAGCATCAGCCCCGTTGCTGCTCCTCCATCGTTGTCCAAAAAGCACATCCTGCCTCTGGCAGGCCACAGCTCAGAGTGTGACAGCTACCCACACATACCTACACACACACACATATCCCTCTCCGTCGTCGAGCTGCGGTCGTTTTAGGCGCTGGTGTAGAGGGGGAGGGGGCAGTTGCGTGTGTGTGTGCGAGAGCGCAGCGCCGCTCCCCGCACGCGCGTGTGGAGGGAGGAGGGAGGAGGGGGGCGCCTGCCAGAGAGCCACAGCAGCGCGGCAAGGGCGGCGTGACAGTTTCCGTGTCACGTGTCGT
This sequence comes from Torymus auratus, assembly GCA_900474315.1. Lineage (NCBI taxonomy): Eukaryota > Metazoa > Arthropoda > Insecta > Hymenoptera > Torymidae > Torymus > Torymus auratus. The sequence goes on along the minus strand of UXGD01003479.1, from coordinate 7,377 downwards.
CCCCGCGACGTCCTTAGGCCCCGCCTACGAATCGGATTTTCCCTCCACGCTGCTGCGCCTCGTCGCACGGTGGTGCGCCGGATCGTTATGTGCCGCGCCACACTCGCGCTTATTCACTCACTCTACCTGCACCACGCCACACGACGAATTCGTCGCTCTCTCTCTCTCTGTCTCCTTCTTTCTCTCCCTTCGCACAGCCTTCTCTCCCTCCGTCGTCTATAGTCACACGCACTCACCGATGTCCCTTCGCTGCTGCTGTCGCGTCATTCGCCGGACGCACGGCACGCTGCGAACACCGTCGCTCCGTCACACACTCACACTCTTTACTCCCTCACTTACGGTAGCACAGTAGTTTCACACTTCTCTCTCTCCCCCGAATTTGTATAAAGTATTTTCGCGAATTTATACAGCGCACACAGTATTATCGGCCCCGCAAGGGCGCTCGCGCGCTCGAGACTGTCAGGGCGGCGGGCGGGCAGCAGCGCGCGATGAAAGAGAAAAAGGGCGTGCGTATGTGTGCGAGAGAGAGAGCGCGCGAGCGAGCAAACCCGCGGGGGGAAGGAGAGTAAGAGAGCGAGAGAGCGAGAGAGAGCGCAAGCGTGGGGAGGTCAAAAGAGCGAAAGAAAGAGGGAAGTAGCAGCAGCAGCAGCTCTTCTCTTTCACTCTCCGCCGGCGTACATGTGCCGCCACCGCCGCGTACACTATATGGCGGGTATACACACATATATATCTATATGTACACGTTAAAGAGTGAGGCAGCAGCTCGCGCGCGCGCCGCGCTGCAGCGATATATCCGCGAGAGTTGCTTTCCTTCGCGAGCGAGAGCGCGTATACACACAGAGAGGGCGGCTGATGGTGCCGCCGTTGCCGCCGCCGCCGCGCATAAGCCGCCGACGCCGCTCTGCTCTCGGCGAGGTGCGCGCGGCAGCGCGCCTCGGAAACGCACGATTACGTCCGAATCATGCCGAACTCGCGGGTTCTACTATATATCTATCTTTCGCTCCTTCTTTATCGCGTGTACGCTATATATCCTTCTTCGCGCGAACTTTGTTCGTCTCGCTTGCAGCACTACGTATGGATGTTACCCCGGTCGAAGCTACTTCTATATACGCTGCCGTTGGTGCCCTTTGTGCTGCAGCTGACTGCATATCACGTCGTCGTTCTCTCTTCTCTTTCGCGTGCGTATATACGGGAGGTCATTAATTTTCGATATCCGCACGCGTGCCGCTACTACTGCTGCAGGGTGTTTTACTACTAAGTAAGTAGTAACAGACGTACCGGGGTGCGACGCTAGATTTCGGTATGCTGTAGAGGTGTCGAAGGTATGTATTATTGACAGAAAGCTAAATGGATTCTGAGTAGAACGAGGGGGGCGATGAAAGCTGCGGGAGCTTTTTTATACTTGCGGTATAGTATCTTTATGATACGCTCGTAAAAGAGCGCGAACGATATATAGGAAGGGAGGTGGTGTATAAGGTTGATTCTCGCGCTGCGTGATGTGTGTGTGTTGGGTGAAGGGGGATGTGTTATTGAGTTTTGTTTCCGTTGATATAAGATCGTGCAGTTTTAGATGTCAGTTAGCCAATGCTGACGGTTGTAATGTAAAGTATGCGCAATTTTATAGAGTTATATCTTATATGCAGTTATAAGAAAAAAAAAGTAGATATTGATTATAAGATTTTTTAAACCGAATGAATATTAGAATTGAACGTATAGTATTATATGTACGAGAAATTATTTGTGATCGATATTTTACTAATCGCAAGCACATGAAATATGCATAATGATATAGAGATGTAATTACGTTGCGAACTCGGAGCAATTTACATGAATGAATATGTGGTATGTAACGAACGAACTGCGAGTCAAATATATGTTTTTGCTTCTTGTAATTAGAAAAGGCAAAAAGGAAATTAATAGCTGGGAGGGTAATAATATAGTGCGATTTTCCTGTGATGTATTTTCTATAATTTAATATGTACAAGAACTCGACTCGAGGTATCTTTGTATATAAAAATAATCAAAGGTCACAATTTTTCTTTTAATAAAAACCGTTAATATCTTCCACGCAAATATTTGACGAATACCAATGATTTCCGTATACAAAGATTTAAGGAAAATAAACGTTTATCATCAAAATTATTTATTATTGCAACAACCTCAACGTTTACAATTCATTACACGATGATCAGTTGCGCAACGTGTAATTATTATCCATGACTCACCCACAAAGTCCCGCATCACGTATGTGTGCCGATTTCAGCGGGAAAATAAATATGTCACCCGTTCAATTTGCAAAATTTACGCAGCTTTTTGTTTTGCCTAATTAGTTTTTTTCGCCGCAGCCCCCCCGAGTGTATACGGCATTAATTTGATTTACCACAGAGAGGCGAGCTTTCAAACGTCGTCCCGTATACGCCGGAGACTTCCAGTAGCAGCCGCGCGCGCACGCGGACATTACATTGTAATTACTCCGGCGTGATACGACGGGACGCCGGTAATTTATGAAAGTTTTTATCGCGCGATTTCTAAACATTTAAAGGCCCCGCCGCCATGAGCGCGAATTTTTCCAGCGCTGATTGAAAACATCACATATTTCATGCGCCGGCGGCGAACATTAAAGCTTCCGCGAAAAATGATATTTCAGCCTGTTTGCACGGGTAAAGAGCCCATCATCAAGCGCACACGCGTGCGCTCTCGGCCGATCCTTGCCGATTTGCTCTCTCTCTCTCTCCCCGCATTTTACATCGTTCGTATAGCTACATATATACACGCATAAACGTAAGCGGTGATTCCGCGGCTGCTTCTCGTCGGTTGGGTAATTAAAATTTCATGTTTTTATTGCCCGCCGCGGCTTTTTTATTTCGTGCGCGAGAATATAAGCTCATTCACAAGTGCACAACAACGTTGTTGCTGCTGCTAGCTAGTAAGAGAGTAGACGAATGCTGAGAGAAAGAGAGGTATATGTAAGAGACTTTTAAGAGCTCACGCGCTCTCCTTTCCTCGTTAGGCGCATATAGTAGTTATATTTACGGCACGATGTATGGCTTAGGCTAGTATATATTTACGCGGCTACATTACGCACATATACGCCGTCCTCTCCGAGCTACGCACACATACACACGCTTATAGTCATATTCCATACATCGAAACAAAAGGAGCCTCTTCACGGAGCTCGGGACAGAATGGGACTCCACTTCTTTCTTTCATTCTCTCGCTCGCGCGCTTCTTTAAGTACGTTCTTTCAGGCCCTTTTTCTTTTATATACACACACATACACATACACACTCCCTCGATTTCTCTATCTTTGTGCGTCTTTCCTTCTCATTATCCTTGTTTTCTTAGCAGCCTCAGTCTTCTTCCACTCTTGCACCGCGTCTTCTTATACTTACACATCTCTCTCGCTCCGTGCGAAGTCGATATGTAGACTGCTCGCGCGTACGCTGGCAAGAGCGACGGAATTGGCACATCTCGCGCGCGATCATGTGCGCATGCATACATACATGCATGTACACTTATATACAAGCGCAAACATCACGGGCACGCGAGAACACGTGAGTTTTGCGCTGCAGCGGGATGACTGGTGAGAGAATTCAATTTCCGTCGTGGTTATCCGTGCCTTCATCTTCGACTCGCTCGCGCGTCGGACATGCTTCTCGGGTCTTCAGCTTCCTCTTGCTCTTCTCTGTATATGTGTATCCTTGTGTGTCTTTCTGTACGTGATGTGTACGATTTAGAAAGGGCAAGAGTAGAAGATGCAACAACGCGATTTTCCAGTCGAGGGCGAAGTTTGCAATGCATTTTCAAAGGAAGTAAGTGAAGGAGTCTTCGAAAAATCGTATAACGAATGAATCGAGTTGCACAGGTTGTTACAGATGTGGATTTTACTAGGTGAGAGATGGCTGGATGGATTGGGTGTAATTTCAAAGAGCTTGTACAGTACACGTGCAATTTGATTGTGCTGTATATTTTTTCGAGCGGAAAAGTATATAAAATTAAGTGTGGTTTTATCGGAAAATTATTCCTGATTTGACCGGAGTTGAAAGAACAAACATAGGTAGGAGTAATTTTAAAAATTACGGGCTTTGCCAATACTGTAAATACTATACATGTGGTACATTGTTCCATTTACTTTTCTGTTTTTTAACTGATTCTTGTTCGTATTGTATTACGTACACAGATAAAATAAACTATGAAATCCTGAACAAACTGAACTAACTGAACATTTTTTCCCGCTATACATTATGATTGATTTTTTAGTACACGTGGGTATAACTGATTTTCGTTTACAAAAAATATATTCACTGTTAATATCCTTGCTAATAGCAATTTTTTCAACTGGTTCCATATATAAAGATGTTCTTGAATACATTAGATAGATTCACTCCTGACAGCTAAAAAATCCATACAAAGATCATGTCGATCAACCTTGCGACTACTGTATTTTATTAGCGATTCGATCCTTCTATCTGCTTGTCTTTCTTTCTCTCACTCTCCCATCGTTCTAAAATTTCAAAATTACACAATCACCGTATCGATTAACCCGGCTCCCGAAAAAAAATATTCGCGTCGAAATTCGAATCAAGATTTATATACATATACATACATATATACATGTAAGTACGTCCGACGATGACTAGCGTTACTTTCATTCTACCAACAATCGATCTTTCGATTAGAAGGTATATCGATACTTACCCGCGCCGAGCATTGAAACGCACGCGCGCGCTCAACAAAGCATGCGCGCCCGCGAAGGAGAATATTCGCACGAGGCATGAAAGGAGGCCCCGCGGCTTGTGTAAGGCCGCACTAGAGAGAAAGAGAGGGAGAGACGAGGACGACAATCGATTTGACTGGATTGACTTGTGATGCAAGTAAATTAAGCGCGTGGCGCAACGCGCGTGTATATATACACTGTCTGCGCGAAAAGTTCTCATGAAGGCCCGATTTGATAGTACGACAGAAAAAAAAAATACAAATAAATCGACCGTCATTTGGAATTGTGTTATAGTAAAACGCAATCATACATTGAATAAGGTAAGTTTTTGTAGCGGTAGGCGTATTATTATTAAAATGTAATTATTATATATACGCATGAATTAATGTATGATGTATGTAATTACGAATGTTACGAAATAATCATTATAATAAATGGAATATTAATTTTAATTATGCTCATTTTCTCATTTGATACGGTTTAAAATTATTAATCATATGAAAGATAATATTTAAAACACTTGGGAGTATATGAAGTCTTTAAAAAATCTACACGGCCTTTTCATATAGATCAAAAACCAGCACCAGCCCACGCAGTACAGATCTCGTAATTATTATTAGAGGCGTTTAGAAAAACCATCTGCCCCGCGGCGAGATAAATAAGTGTCAATTCATCGCATTACAGCGCTGCCGCAAGTCCCGAGAAGCGTATCATTTAGAACCGAGCGCGCGCATGTCAGTCTATTCTTGAACTCTCGCGATCAAGAGTAAAAGAGAGAGAGAGAGAGGAGAGGAGAGTATTAGAGACGTATTTACAAAGCATCAGCTCGTCGCGGAGACTCGGGCTCGCGCTCGCGAATTATGTAAATGCCGCCAGGCAAGAGAGCTGACAGATATGGATACGAGCTATCGGACGAAATAAGGACGCGCGATTCGGATGGCAGATCGCGTGTGTGTACACATATAGAGAGACGCGAGTAAACGAGCTGTCGCTATAGAGTGCGGGCGATGATCTTCGGACGACGTATTGGGATCGAAAAAGCGGCGTTCGAGAGCCGAGTGTACATGTAGGTATATATGTGTGCGTAAGCGCTTGCGAGCGTCCGTACACGCGTATGTACAGTGAGTATAACCTTTGCGCAAATCTCGAGCATTTTTTGGCCGAGTTTCCGCTTGTGACGGTTCTCCTTCCCTTTCTATAGCTGGCAGCTGGCTGGTCGTGTATGTGGGTGTGTGTGCATGGAGTGGCTTAACGACGATAAAGCGGAGAAGCCCGATCGAACGACCCTCGACCGTCCGTATCACGTGCACACACACATGCATGTATCAAACAAACGGCCAAGAAGTGTGTTTCTGTGTGCACCTAATCGATATCGAAAATCGAATAAAGACTAGACGCGTTGCGGGGACGGAGTATAAAATATTCGGGGCGTAATTGATTTTTCAGTAAACGAACCGTAGTATGCGTAATATTGTTAGCAAGACAATACAATATTTCTGTAATTATTGACTCCCTCTTGTATATTTCTCTTTTGTCTTGGTCTTGTCAGTCAATATGAAAAGTATTACTGTCTTGTCTTGAAATTCTTGATCTTATTGGAGTTACGCAGACTTGCGACGGTAAGCAAATCAATCATTAGAAAAGGTACCAAATACCCGGGAAATGGCAGGTCCACGCAAAAATGGAGTTACGCATGCGTGCGACAAAAAGCAAGTCGATTATATAAACAAATCTTAAACTCAAATAGTTAGGGCATGCATGGTCCACGCAAAAAAGGGAGTTACGTAGACGTAAAAAAAGTCTTAAAAAGTCTTAAACTCAACTAGCAATAGGGAGAGGCGAGGTCCACGGAGATCGAGAAGACACGCTTAAGTGAAATAGTAAGTGTGTTCACTATTTAAAAAGAGGCAAATAGTCGAGGGACGCGAGGTCCATGTAGATGAGAAAGACAGGCATCTGTACGACTGTAGTCGAGACTATTATTAAAAAGATTCTTGAGCCCAAATAGCCTTCACGTCTACGTAACTCGCTTTTTTGTGTGGACCTCGCGTCTCCCTCGTATTTGGGTTTCAGACCTTTTTAATTGATTCACTGTTAAAAATTTCCTTAAATTTAAGAAACTTTTAAATTACAAATGTTACTGAATTTTAAGAATACTTATATACTTAAATACTTTTATAAATATCATTAAAATTCAATGGTAGTATGTTAAAATTCACTACAATAACAGAAACAAAATTAATGTACAAGTATATTGCAGATGTCTTGCAATTTAAATGTAATCTAGGAATGTTAGGTATGTAACTGAAATTTAATAAGAATCTAACTAGAATAAATTGAATGTAAAAGTACATTAAGTTTCATACATAAGAATGTTCTTAAATACGCCGCCGCTAGGCGGTGCACCCCTTCCCTGTGGCCTCACGTATCAAAATAAGCTGGCCCGAGGGTATATTGCGGCGTGTCGCTATTCTTTGGCGACTACCTCGCCAACCTTTATCACTCGAACATCTCGTTAGCCGATTAGAAAATGTTAAGATATTTTGAAGACAGCCCAAGATTCTTTACATTCTTGACACCACAATCTTGATATTGTATCGAAAACTGTATATAAATATGGTATCGATTATTGTCTTGAATATTGAGGCAAGACAATACAA
>UXGD01003478.1:0-20321 GCA_900474315.1 Torymus auratus | reverse complement strand
ATGGGTGAAATCAAGATGGCGGATTGAAGATGGCAGAACATAGGCGCGCGCAGCGCGCAAATTAACGCTAGTTTATATAAATTTATAAATATGGTAGTCAGGTTAGTTATATTTTGAATATAACTTAGGGTCACTACATGATTGCAAGTATCAAATTTACGCGCTTTGTCTGTTTCATCGTTCAAAAATTGAATTTTTCGCCATCTACCGAATCGTATTACAACTAAAACAACGAATTTTGAAAGTTGTCATCCTTAGATATAATGTTATACCGACTGAGCTGCAAACCAAAATAAAAAAGTGAAGAATGAACACGACTGACACTGAAGTAAATAATCTTTTTTCAAGTATGTTTTAAGTTTTTATTGTTGTGTTTTTGCGAAAGGTGACATTCTTTCCAAACGAAATTTTCACAAAATTGCTTCTTTGTCGTTTTGGGAGACGAACCCAATTTATTAATATAACCATGAACAGCATCCTGACAGATTCATCTGTTAGAGGTATAATTATTTGTATTTTATTTTATTCATACAAATTATCAGTTTAATACATCACAAATACTTGTATGTTATTGTAGAAAAGAAAACATGTCCTTACAAGGACAGATGTTACAGAAAAAATCCTGTACACTTCACCGAAATGTCACATCCACATTGTAAGTTGACATTCTTTATTATATATATATATATATATGTTAAATTATTTTTAATTTTATAAATCTTCTTTCATTTTATCAATAAAAACAATTTTATTGAAAAAAAAAACATATTGAAGGATACTTATTGTTAAAAAAATTTTCAGTGGAAAAGTTAGTTATTGATCAATTGGATGATACTATTACAATACCAGAAAATCTAGATTTTGAATGCTCAGATAGAGCACAGCTGCTGGATCAGCTTAAAGTTTTGCAAATGGTTTTAAAGAGAGAAAGAGAAAGAAATGGTGGTAGCAAACGCGAAGAGCCAAAGATTACTTCACCAAAAAAAAGTAAGTCGCCAAGTAATACGAAAAATTTGCAAGATCTACAAGATAAAATAGATAAACATAAACAAGCTGCCTTACAAAGAAGAGAGAATAAATTAAAGGAAATGGATGCCAAAGCGGCAAAAGTTGATGATAAGTCTGGATCTGGAAGTGCGATGGAAAATAAGAAAAGAACCTTATCCAATAACAGTAAAGATCAGTCACCAGCTAAAAAAGTAAAGAATGATAAGATAGCAAATACCCAGGGTACTTCTGCTAACTCAAGTTCTTCAAGTGTAGATTCAGAAAGCTCAAGTTCTGCAACTTCAAGTACTCAAAGTTCAGATTATGAAATGTCTTCGAAGAAATCATATATTGAAAATTTTGTGGATGTATCAAATGATAGAGGAAAGAGGGTAAAAGTAAGAGATCAGGCTATTGCAAAAATGAGACAAGCTGGTCATAAAATATCATTATGTCCACCAGGAGAATTTGCCTTAAAGTATGCTCTTTCTGCTCCTTACCATTATTTTTTAAACAGAGTTGAAAATTCAAAAGTCACACACAAGCAGCAGTTTACTGTATCTTTTCCTGAACTATTGGACATTAGTTTAGGTGAGATAGTTGAAAGCCTTCACATCAATTTTATGGTAGAAGTTGGCTGGCTATGTCTTCAGTATTTGCTTGCTGCCCAAAATCCAAAGATGACTATTTTCTGTGGTTCTGTCTGTGATCCCACTACTAAACTGCCTGATAACATTAAGTTATATGAAATCAGTATGCCTACTGCATATGGATGCCATCATTCAAAGATATCTATCTTCAAATATAAAAATGGTGGAATTAGGATTATTGTTTCAACAGCTAATATTTACAGTGATGATTGGGAAAACCGAACCCAAGGGTAAGTAATTATCATTTTCAGACTATATAAAAATAGAAAAAAAGACAAATATTTCTTTCATCTATATAAAATTAATATTGAACTGATTGAAAATATTTGATAGTGTATGGATGTCGCCACATTTGCCACCATTACCAGAGTCTGCAAATCCCAGTGATGGTGAATCTCCAACACAATTTAAGAAAAGCTTCAGAGAATATTTAGCAGCTTACAAAAATCCAAAGTTAGTTGAATGGGAACATATAATCAGAGGAGCTGATTTCTCTGAAGTAGATGTATTTTTTGTGGCATCTGTACCTGGTAGCCATAAAGGTCTGGCTCTCAATTCTTGGGGTCACAGGCGACTAGCCACTGTATTGTCAGAGAATGCAGTGTTACCTCCTGATGCTCCGCAATGGAATATATTAGCACAGTGTTCTAGCATAGGAAGTTTGGGACCTAACTATGAAAGCTGGCTGTTATCTAATGTGGTAGCATCAATGTCAAGAGAAAAAACAAAAGGCATTAAGAGCAATCCTAGTTTCCAGTTTGTTTACCCCTCGCTAAAAAATTATGAAAATAGTTTTGACTGTAAAAGTGGTTCATGTTGCCTACCATATAGTAGAAAAAGTCATGAGAAACAGGAATGGTTAAAAAATTACCTATAGTATGTACACAAAATAATAACTTTCTAATTAACATTTATAAACTTTTATTGTGTTTTTTATTATAAAATATAATTAATTATCTTATTTCTTTCACCTAGTCAATGGAAAGCAGATGAAACTGGACGAACGAAAGCAATGCCTCATATAAAATGTTATACGCGAATTTCGCCCGACCAAACGAAAATTCCATGGTTTGTGTTGACAAGTGCCAATCTGAGTAAAGGTGCTTGGGGCACAACTGCTAAGACAGGAGTGTCTCACTATATTATGAACTATGAAGCAGGAGTCGTATTTATACCAAAATTCATTGTGAGTATAATAACTAGAAATTTATACAATTCTTTTAAAATTAAATTACCTAATATTAAACCGATATTTATACTAATAAAAAAAAAAATCACTTTTACAGATTGGTCAAACTACATTTCCAATTAAAGAGTTAAATGACTCAAATGTTCCTGTATTCAGAATACCATACGATCTTCCATTGACTAAATATCAATCAAATGATGTTCCATTTGTTGTTGATTTTCTTAGTGAATAATAAGCTTATAATAATCAACAGAAATTGAAGGAACTCTAAATCTGAAATTAACAGAGAACTCATGTATAATTTTTTACATATTTTTTTGTCGAAAGGTCAACAAATGTTAATTTAATTATATACGTTGTGTCAGATTTGTTTGTTTTTAACTTATTTATAGGTGATACATTTTTACAATCTATTTTTATGAAAATATAATAATTATAAGAAAAGACTTTATGAATTAATAAATATGCACTTTTGTATGAAAAAATCAAAAAATTTGCGTTATTTTATAGTTTTTTATTTATTTATTTTATGCAAAACATTTTATTTCAAACACAATAACTATGTGACTATGTTATGTAAGTATAAAATTAATCATTAATTATACGTATTTATACGCACAATAAATATTAGTTTAATTTAAGTTTTTTTTTAAATCAACGTTATTTGGATCCCAACTTGTTAGTGAACAAAAATCATAAAAAAATTGTTCATAGAAAAATAAATTTCGTATATTCGCGGGTTTTACGAACAGCTGATGCTAATATTCATATCATATGCATATCTGATGCGAGATCATTACGCGCATGCGCGCTTGTATTATGTTTATCTTTATTGTTTTTCAAATAGATACGCCGAGTTTTCCATACGTAAATATGCGTTAATCTAACCTCTAAAACAGTATTGTAAATGAGCTTGTAAATATGTAAACAAATATAGCTCATACAGTGTAAAATGATATTACTTATTATCAAGAACTAGCTCATCTATACTTTCCAATTTTCATATAGTAATAGGTTACTATACTAACTGTTACTTACTACAAAATAGAATTATAAAACGGTACAATTTTTATAAAAAAATAATTAGTAATTTAATAAAATCACCAATTAGATATTAATGAAAACATTTTTCTTGTTAGATTTACAATATGGAACAATCTTCAGAACAAATTCCTGAAGAAACTTCAGAACTTGATGAAAAAGTATGCATACACGAAGATGCAAAAGTTGATCCAAAGACTGGTACCACAAAAAGATTAAATTTGAAGGTATCGACATGGATGGAACTTTACGGAGTTCAACATGAAGTATGTGACAGACTTGAAATGAGGGAAGCCATTATCGAAATCGCAAAAACTTTTTATGGTGATGATTTTCTTATAAGAGACCATGGAATATTTAATGAAAAATTTGCTTTATCTGCTCCATATCATTTATTTTATACAACTGTGGATGGAGAAGAAAAAACACATAGACAACCTTTTTCTGTAACTTTTCATGAAATACTAGATTACACTACAGGAGAAATAGTTGAAAGTTTGCATTTAAATTTCTATATTGAAATATTATATATTATTAATGAATATATGCTTGCTGGTCAAGTTCCCACAATGACAATACTTTATGGAAAGTTTGTGGACCCCACTAACCGCTTTGTACCGTTCAATATTGATCTAGTAGAAGTTAAATTGTCAGAATTTGGGAATCATCATTCAAAAATATCTATACTAAAATATAAAGATAATAAAATTAGAATTATCATTTCTACTGCTAATTTATATGCAAGAGATTGGCAAACCAGAACTCAAGGGTAAGAGTACCAGCAATCAAAAAAATAGTTTTCTTCAAAAAATTCTCAACAAAAAAGCACAAAAAATTCTTTCACAACTCATTTATTGTTTTTATATTTTTTTCAGTCTATGGATATCCCCTTTTTTACCTATGCTTCCCCCCACAGCGGATGATAGTGAAGGTGAATCAAAAACAAACTTCAAACGAGACTTTTTAGAGTATTTGCATGAATACAAACAGTATGAAATGTATGGATGGATAGCTTTGATTCATAGAGCAGATTGCAGTGCTATTAATGTTGCCTTTATTGCATCGATCCCTGGACATTTTGAACCAGATGTACATCTATGGGGCTACAAAAGACTAGCTAAAATATTAGCAGAACATGCCTCATTACCTAGCGACAGCGCACGCAGCTGGCCCATTCTGGCACAAAGTTCTGCTGTAGGAGTTTTTGGATTTTGCTATGAAGACTGGCTTCAAAACAGCATTGTCCACTCCATGTGTAGGCAGAATAATGAGAAAGTTGTATTTTTACCAGAGCTTAAGTACATTTATCCGACACAGAAAAATTTTGATGATAGTTTTGATGGCATAGATGGTGTAACTAGTCTTATGTACACTAAAGAAAAACATGCAAAACAATCATGGATTAAGAATTATTTATAGTAAGTGCAAAACACTAAAAATACAAATATTTAATTTATTATCAATCCGTTCTAATATTATTCTAAAATAAAAATTAAACCTTACAAATCGACGGCTGGGAGGAAGAAAGCGCTATCTCGACGCGAGCAGCGAAGAAGGGGCTATCTCGGCGCAAGCTCCAAAGAAGGTGCTATCTCGGCGCGAGCAGCAAGAAGGCGCTATCTCGGCGCGAGCTTCGAGAAAGTTGCTATCTCGGCAGCTGAGGTACCTAGCGCCTTTTTCGCTGCTTGCGCCGAGATAGCGCCTTCTTCGGAGCTTGCGCCGAGATAGCGCCTTCTTCGCTGCTCGCGCCGAGATAGCGTTTCCTTCCTCTCAGCCGTCGAAATACAAAATACTAATTCTGATAACAAATCTCTTTTTTTCAGTCAGTGGAAAGCAGATGAGACAGGCCGAACAAGAGCAATGCCCCATTCAAAGTTGTATCTGAGAGTTTCACCAGACATGAATGAAGTACCATGGTTTGTATTGAGCAGTGCAAACCTCAGCAAAGGTGCCTGGGGTAAAGCAGTAAGGAAAAGAGGCGCGGAAGTAAATTATTATCTTTGTAACTTTGAAGCTGGTGTCGTATTTCTGCCTATGCTGATGGTAATTCCTCAACAACAGCTATTTTATTACATTGCTCAAATAAAAAATTTATATCATCTCTATTTTGAATCTCAGACCAACCGCCCTAGCTTCTACCTGAAGCAATCGCCCGACCCTAAGCTTCCGCTGTTCAGGCTTCCATACGACTTGCCACTAGTGCCGTACGGTCCTGGCGACGAGCCGTTCACCTGCGACAGCTGCGTGGACATTAAGATGCCAGAGTCGACCGAGCCGGCGGAGGAGACCACCATAGTCGACGAGGAGCCGTTCGCCTGCGACAACCTCGTGGACGTTAAAAAGCGAGAGGTGGCCGAGCCCATAGAGGAAACCCCGATAGCCGACGAGCCCACACCAGAGTCCGAAGAGCCGATGTCCTTGGAATTTCAACAGAGTTAGGACGCTATGGTGACCAGCGTCAACGAGTCTTTTTAGAATTTATTTTTCGTGATAAACGGTAGTGATATACAACCAAGTAGTTTTTTTATTTATACTATTAGATGTAAGGGTTACAGGATAACAAAGAATTGACGATCACGCGAATTATTACGATAGACAGTTTTGATAAGCTATATTGTATAGAACATTTTATTCTTCAAGTTGACGAATAATGATGTTCAATCAATCGAGTTAAATGTAAGAAGATTTTTTACCGTGCGCAAAAAGTACCGTACATTCAGTTGGGCTCGTAGCTTTACTTATTTGTCAACCATTGATCACATTAAAGACGCGTAAACTATCTGCGTCTTAGAATAAAGCGTATTTTTTTTATAAATTGACAGGTAAAAACACAATACTCTCATATAAAAAAAGTTTCGACAGCATTTAGATTTGTCAAGATAACATTAAATTTTTCCGATACTACTCATCCTTTCTGTTTGTTCCGTTGCTCATTTACAATAACAATCTTCTTTTTTTTATATTATCATCACTGGAGACCAAAGCACCTATACAACACGCCAACCAATTATGTTTACCGAATCACTGATTTTCCATATTATGCGACGCAGTATCCTCTGGCAATACATACAAATCCCGCGATCGAGAGCCGAATCATATCGACGTGGTCCACGACCTTGAACATCATTTATTTCATTGTTTGTCGACAGAGGCGGCAATCGGATGATCAAGTAATATTCAAATGAGCTCGGTTGGCTGTGTGTTTTGACGGCGCGCAACTGGCATTTAATTGTTTTGGCGATCTCTTGATAAAGTTCGTGAAAAGTCCGAAATCAATTCTTCAGGATAGGATTACGTCTTTATAATTACTGTTTTTTGTTTAGATATAAGAGCGTTGTGTTATTGTTTTGTGTTAATTTAAATTGTACGGCAAAATAACAGTATTGAGTATGTAAACAGAGTATCTTTTAATTTCAGTCGATTAGTTTAAACACTGTTAATTATATGCTTAATAAAACGAAAGTAATTTTTCAGATTCGTGTAACGAATTGATATCAGAATGCGTATGCGACCGAAATAACTTTCATTTTTATGGAAGTATAATAAAATAGTAAAAATTGTGTTATTTTTGCGACCCATTGATTTCAAGAATCAAAAAGAATTGAACCGCATATTTGTAACGCACTGTTTTTTCCAGTTTATAACGTTCTCCGGTCGAAACTAAGTCAAAACTCATACGACCATTATTAACTGTAAACTACTTTTACCAATCCGACAAGAAAATAAAAATTATTTTAAACAGAAAACCATGCCATCTTGGAAACTTTCACAACAATGACTTTCGAAAACCTAAAATATTAAACTCGTAATTTTTGTAAAACGAAACGTGATCTGAAATGTGCTTCGTCATTCGCATGTATACAATCTCTGCGCACATGCGTATATATAATGATTCAGAAGAAAAGTGTGTAAAAATCGAAATGCAGTTCCCGTAGGCTCGGCCCTACACCGGCCAATCACCGACCGGTTTTTCACGGCCAACCGGATCGCGCGCAGGTATACGCGGACATTCGAGATCCTACGACGATGTAGGTATACGCAGATGACCAAGAATATTCCAGTGTAAATTTGTTAGAATTTTCAATAGTTGAAAAATCTTTGTGAAAAGAAGCTTTAAAAAAAATAGAATCAAAAATGGTCCCTCACAAGTACATTTCATTGAAATGGAAAAAAAGCATTTTATTAAAATTATACTATTATTCTTTGTAGATCAACAACTAATTAATTATTCATAGGCTATTAATTTAATCGCTGATGACTCACAATAGTCCTGATAAGTATATAAATAAAGCCGCTTTTCGAACAGTACTGATGTAGGAAATATTTTTATTGTCGTGAACTGAAAGTAAATATTTTTAGCATTCAATCTCTGCATAATTCCAATAAGATTTACGCATCATATCGGGCCGCTTTAGAATTAAGTAATACACATATATCTGCTTCCGCGGTCATTGTTCTTACGAAGGACGCTTCAACCATGTATCGCAATTAACAGTAGAAAAGAGCCGGATCCGCAGGGCCATTAAATTTACGGATAAATGCAAACAAATGAATAATACACCATGCGCTCTTTATCCCTACTCCAGCCACATTACCACACCTAAACGAATAAAATTAGACGCATCGAGAATCTTCATAGCCGTAATTAAGCAAAATATCCTATCGTTCGTCAGAAACCCAAATCACGATCCGCTGATTTCGAATCAGATCGCGTATACGAAAAGGAATAAACCGCGCCAGCGCCGTACTTATATACGCGGCAAATCAAAATGCCGCAGCTGCGTGTAGATTTATAGTGTACACGCGCGCGTGCATACTAGCGACCTGTTGTCGGGAAGCGCAAATAATATAAGTAACGTATAACGCATACGCACGTGATCTTTGCGCCTGTGTTTGCGTTTTTGTATCGGATCTCGTTAGTTTTGTTTTGAGCGGATGCTTGAATTTTTTTCGAAACGTGTTTACGCGCCACCTGGAGAAATATATTGTGGAAAACATAATTTGTTTTTACGCGTTAGGGGATCGACTTGTCATTCTATGAAATTTGCTACTTAAAAAAGTAATGATATCACGGTTTTAGTTATTTTTAAAAGGTAATAAACACAAAAGAAATTTGCGATTTTCTCTACAAGATTCTTGTCTATGCAGTATCTGAGAAGTTGGAAAATTTTCACTTCATTATGTTTATCTGATTCGTATAGTTGTATCAGCATGACACAATATTTCATAAAGAAGGAAATACAATGCCCTTAATGATGGGAAAGTGAGGACATGCCTATATACATATATTACTGCGTGAAGGCGTGAACACTATACGTGCATCATAATATAGACGTAAGTAGATGCATTATGGGTATAACGAGACACAGTCTAATTAGTTTTAGTCTATTTCTACTTAATAATTGGTAGAGAATTCCAAGATTCACTCACTTTCCCTTGATTACGAAATTTGGTACATAATTTATGATAACGGAATGTCCATTTTAATTGTTAAAAAAATATGATGATAAAGATATTAGCGAACGAGAAATTTCCTCTCAATTCAATATACAGATAAGATGAGGCAAAGAAAATTGTAAATTACACATTTGATATATTATTATTTTGTAATTGTTCATAAATATTTCAAAATGAATGGCCGATAGCACGAGCATACATTTGTTTAATGTAGTTCACCAAAAATATAAGACTCGTAAATTCTTTTAATTTACTGTATACGGTTATTGTAAAACCAAAGTAAATGTGGGCGCGAAACCTTATTTCTACCGCGGTGAAAGAATAATTAACTTTCTCATGTTTCCTTTATTTGTGTACGCCAAATATCGTAACACTCGAAAAATGTTTAAGAATTAAAATTTTATCGTTAAACAAATCTTCATTCTTCCATCATTAAATCAGTTTTAATGGTCCATCATTAAGTAATATAATATTGTACTATAAAATATTATCACCTTTATATAAGATGTTTTTATATATTATTTTTAATTAAAATTTTGTTTACTATTTGCTAAAAATATGCTTGTTAACAATTACACAAAATTGCAAATAATACAAGAAATTATTGATTAAGTACGATGACACTATCAATCTTACGTAAAATACGGAAATTCTAAGAAAGCTGTTTTATACTTTTCATGGAAAAATATAATTTTTATAAAAAGTAAGAATAAATAGTTTTTTAAATTGAAATATTCTCTTGACGTACGGTTCTATTACCGAACGTGGGAATCACCTGATATCGATAAATAAATGGTTTTTCTTATTTATTTTTCACTATAAAAATGATGTGATAATAATCATGTGGGATTTGTTATATAGAATAACTCACAGTAGAATAAATTAAGTCATCAGTTATAAAAACAAAAATTTTGCACTTTTGAAAACGTTATACAGTACGTTATATCCATTCAGCGTCTTTTACACTTCTATACAAACTTGAATAATTCAAAATGTAAAACATCAATCTTAATTCACTATTTGACGAAGAAAAAAATTTTTACGATCTTTTGAGAAAAGCGTAAAATTTTTTCGGATAATTTGCGACCACAAAGGCTATGCAAAGCGGAATTCGATATACTCTTTTTGCTCTGCATTATGAATAAAGTCAAGTAGACAATTTTCCATGAGATTTGCACTTTTTCTTGAATCACAATAGGATGATTGATGTTGGAAAAAAAGAGTGTCATCCTCTAACGATGGTACTTATTGGACTTCTTTACCGAGTTTACGATATTTGTAAATCAAAAATTCTTATGTGCATAAAAATCATCGCACTATATTTCTGAAACCAATCAGCAGATCGAAAAAAAAAAATTCATGGATTCACTAATAAAATTAATCCACTTTAATCCCCTTACCTATAGCCTCCATGGAAAATCACACTGGCGTCATATTCTAATTCTTATCCATGCGAATCTCGCGCTTACACGAGATGAGAAAACGCTGCCATCGATTGTCCACTCGGTTGACGTCAGTGCAAATTAGCCAGTGATCGCGCTAAGGCTTCCACATGCTGTGCGTGCGTCTGTGTGTATACTTTTTGCTTCCTTCCTTCTTCTCAGACGCAGTGACAAGCTTTTTTGCCGGCAATGTTTACACTTTGTGGAAACGCGAAAAAGTTGGAAGAAGCGAGAAATAATTTTTTTTCGGGGTTTTCGATTTCAATGATCGTGAGTTGGCTATAAATACGAAGAGTATTGTCGTAAATAGAATCGGTAGAGAAAAATCGAGGTTCACGGTTATCTTGGAAAACACGCCGTTTTTTAAATAACTGTGAACCTATGGAATTTCCTAATTTACGCAATTATTCAAATAGGTTTTTATATAAAATGAACAAAGTTTAATCGATGGTAATTATATAGTTGGAAGTCCATTAAATCCTGAAACCAGAAATGCTAATTTAATTATTGTTTTCATTTGAATTGTTGAATTATCAAGTAAAATACTGCGTCTACCGATTATTTTTATCGCATGAAAAATTGTGTGATTTTCCCTGACATAAGACAGGGGTTAATTTTTCGATCAGTTTATATACGTCATGAAAATCAGATGTTATCATAGAGTATTACGAATAAAAGAGGAATTTTCCTATCGAAAGTTACCACAGAATTCTGTATCGGAGGTTCCATAATTAAAGCGGTTTGAACTTTCCGAAAATGCTCTAATTTTTACGTCTAATATATTAGATGTAAAAGTAATATAGTAACCACCCACTTTTCCATCATCTTTTAGCTGTTTTGGCAAACTGTCTAAGAAATTAAAGAACACGTATCAGAAATCACTTCCCAACTGGAAAATAAAAACAGATGATTTCCGCAAGCATGTGCATACATGACATCAATTCAATTCCAAACTTCCTACTTATACGAAATCCTCGAACACCCCGCCACGCGTCATTTCACACGTTGCCGCGAATTCTTATCTTTTCGCGCTCTAACACCTCCAAAGTCGCGCATCACGAAAGTTCAAACGGCGGCCGTTTGTCATCGGCGCAAACAAGCCGTGGGCGTGTATGTGTAAGTAAACGCGCATGACGTCAAGATACACATTGTGCATTGTGTATATAGCGTCGAATGCGCTTTTATTCCTTATAGTCGTCCTACTTCCTTCGGGCGCTGCAGAGGACGAACAATCGAATGTGTTATAGCGGTGTGTTCTTTACGGCCGTCGTATTGTTTTGTAGGAGGCTGATGGAATTGGTTCGGATTGAGTTGGCTGTAGAGAGAGAAGAAAGTTTTTATAAATAATTTTTTCTCACTTTGATTGTATAGAATTTTTAATAATACTGTAGTTTTTTAATGAAATTCGTATTACGTAAATTCTGTTAGTGAAAAATTCATTATTGAACGTTTAGAAAAGATATAACAGACATTTATTACCTTGGAGTTGATAGAAAATTGACGAATTGACGGTAAATCTCATGCAAGATGTACTTTAGAACATATTTATAGAGACAAGTGCAAATTATGTCAAAATATGGTATGGGTAATGCTGCAGCGACGCTATTACTTCACGAGGATAGAGATTCACTCCTTGATAGCTTCGTATAAAGAAAAATTGACCTTCACGCACGTTATATTCGCTCCTCATTCTTCCCTTTTAGTCACCTTTTCTCACGCGCCTCTATCTTTCATCTTTATGTACACCGCTCGTAACATTTGCTTCATATTTGGATCTCGTCGTTGCTTGCAGCGTGTTTTCTCTTTAACTTGAAATAAAACAACCTCTATTCTTACATTTATATCAGTATTTTTGTAAGCAAGTCTTTAATATATCAACAAAATTTCTGAGAAATGTGTCTTGAACTCTCATATTCAAAGGCGATTGTCAAACTCGAGCAATTATTAAAATTATACTCATAAGCTGCATATTTATAACTTCTAACACTGAAATTTTCTAACGAAAAAAAAAACCTTTTCTTCTCTGCAAAAAGTAGCATATACCGTGTTTCTTAATATGCGCCCATCTTTATGCTCGTACAGGCCTGTCTCCTCTTATTATTGTGCTCCTTTTATCTGCGAACTTCTTTAGTTCTCCGCCGCCGGTCTCCCCATCTTCAGCGCATCTTCTTACTTTTCATTTTTCTCTTCCAGACCCGTATAATTAGTCTCGTTTCTACTTGCCACTTTTTCCGAGACATGCTAAGCTCCTCTTGACTCCTAAACCTACCAAATATGACACAATATTGCAGCCACGAGTTTAACGTATTAATTCTCTCCTGAGCCGTAATAAATATTAATAACTGTTTTACTTCTTCCACTTTCGTTTTTAGCTTTAATGGAAGTACGTGTTCCTCATAATTCTTTTCGAGCTCTCGTTTGTGTGTATGTGCTTTTTCACTTTATTACTTCCTCTTGTAGACGCACTTGACACATAAGACGTTCTGCTATTTCGACTTATGAAATTCCGTTTGTGCAGAAAATGTATTTTTCTACCGGCGTTTCGACAAGACCTTTCAGAAACTTTTCCTATACTTAATTTTGTCGAGGAAAGATTCAACAGAAAGCGTAAGCGTGTAGCTGTTAACTGTTTGTGCAGGAAGTTGTTTTTGTTATTATATTATATTTTTAAATTTTAAAGCTGTTTGTGGTGAGGAGTAAAAAGTAATTTATTACCTACTAAAATTCATCATCCAATCATCATTTATTCTTTTTAATCCAACCACGAAATATAACTATACTTAAATATAATATGTATAATAATATGAGGAAAACTTTCATCAGTAACGTATATCCTTTTATGGTAGCCCTGGATCCCCAAATATCATATTTTGAAGTAATTTACAGGGTGAATTTCATGGATAATTGGAGTAGATTTTTTACACTGTAATTCATTGGCCCTTCTCTTGCCCATATTAAGTTGCAAGACTATAACGTAACAATTAATTATTTACTGTTATTATTTGGCATACTGAGAAAAATATAAGGTTTCTTTTATGTGATGCCTATCTTTACAAAAATGTAATTATTTTTTATAAGTAAGATCAGTAATAAATTTTATTTTGAGTGAACTATTCTGAAAATACAAAATATTGAAAATAATATGATTTGAACTGATGTGATATTTAATTTGATCATTTTGATTAAAAGGCCTTTTCTTCCCATTACATTAGAAGATTCGA
This sequence comes from Torymus auratus, assembly GCA_900474315.1. Lineage (NCBI taxonomy): Eukaryota > Metazoa > Arthropoda > Insecta > Hymenoptera > Torymidae > Torymus > Torymus auratus. The sequence goes on along the minus strand of UXGD01003478.1, from coordinate 6,334 downwards.
TTTTGCCATTTTGTTTGCTCATGCTTAAAACATTATTTAAAATGAAAAGAATTTATTTCAAGTTAAGTTAGATATAATACAATATTCTCGCATGTGGCATTTTTTCTTTGATAATTGAATTTTCTAGCTAAATTTGAATTGTAGATGAATCTCTTCCTTTTTTCTTATAAGGAATTTTAATCTCTAATGTTATAATTATAGGTCGAACTTACAGTTTTTGAAAAATTGATACAGAATTTTAGCTGGATAGTGTTAGATATAATGTGTACTTCACTAATGAACTCAGAGCGATGTGAGTCAATCAAGGGACAAGTTTATTCTTATTCATGGAAAACTCTTCTGAAAAAATCAATTCAAATTTGTTTCCTGAAAAATAAACGTTTCTTATCTGTATTAAAATGAAAAAATAGATTAAACAAAATTATAAATGAACAAAGCTCGTCAATTAAATGTACTTATATACCTCATTAACTTCTAATCTCGGATGCTATCTAATTTCAAGAGATTAAAGCTATAGTTTTTTTATAGTTTTTCGACGTCTATTAATGCAAGAATCATACCATGATAACAGTCAAGGTGAGTATAATGGAGTTAAAAAGACGCTTAACAGGAGCAATTATACCATGAAATTTACATATACCTTACATCAGAACACCATATTTCGAAAAATGTCAAATCTTTTAAAAAAGTAACCGTTGTATAAATTTAGTTTTTTAAAAGGATTACTCGTATAATTCCTTACACCAAAGATAAATTTATCTTCTCTTTACATTTATTGACATTTATGATCGTTAAATCATGTTCTTTTAAATACTTTTTTCTATTTTTGCAAGTAAATAGTTATCGACAATATGTGCTCGGCAAGAAATCGGCGAGGAAATTAGATCTCGATGACTCAGCTCCTCGCACTTTTGGAAGTGTGAAGTTCATTTGATACTTTCTTTCTTGAGAGAAGGTCAACCTTCTGAATTTAAATTTTTAAAATAGTAGAAAACCCAATTACTTAATTATGCAAAATAATACATTTTTTTTGTTTGATACTGCATAACATAATGACACTTCCAATTTTAATTTAAATGCTTTATTATACTAAAAATATGCAGATTCCAGGCCAGGTGATCACGTGATAGAACTTCCTCAAATTTTTCGCAAGCTTGACTTAATTTGAAGCATCTTATTGCCTGAATCATGTTTTCGCAAACCTGGGGATTTATAAAGTGAGTCATAATATTACGAATATCCAGATTTACATACTATTGTTTATCCCTATCTTTGATAGCTTTCATCAATATATATTTACATTAGTGAATAATTACTTAAAAATATAAAAATTCGAGTTTTGTACGATCTCAAATGATTTTAGAAGATTGAAGAAATCATGGTTTAATTGTTCGTCACGGATGACGTGTTCTGATAACGGATTCCAATACAACAACTGGAAACAAATACGCATATGCCCGAGTACAACATAATTATATTTATTTTTATTCCTCGTACAAAAAATAAAAACTAAAAATATCATTCCACTTTATTTTTTTTTCTGCAATGAAAATACCAAAAAATCAATACAACGCCGAAGAAAGAATTTTAAAGTGTCATTTCGTATCGATACACTTCGCTCGCAGCACTCGCGCCACGGCAAAAGACATCCCCGAGAAACCGCTCAGAAACTGATAACTTCGGTTGGACCTGTGGTGGATGTCGCGTATAACGTATATGTACTTGTCTATATATATATAATAATTCCGCGCGCCGTGACGACGCAAGGACGCGCGTGTAGACCTATAAGGCTGGCCTGCGCTCCTTTATCGATATACTCTATTGGCTTATATATATAGTCGAGTTACATTTAAACGCATCGGGAAGTTAAATGTCATGCCGAGGCATACTTATATACCTATAAGTTGGTTGGTTTTTAAGCAAATCGTTGATCGATAAACAGAAATTAGCGTGTTTGTTACCTTTTTTTGTCGTTGGAGTGGTTTAAGTATTTTTAGAGAAAATAGTTTTCTTGGTCGAAGTCCTCTGATATGACGTTTATCGGCATTTATGAACTTTTTTGCGCGCAAACTGGAAGTGCTATTGCGTTGAGAAAGTTTTATTTTCTTTAAAAGTCTGTACAATGCAATAAAAGTTGCATCATTCGTAACAGAGATATGAGTCACTCTATACTTATATTGCAATTGAGTTTATTATACAGACTTTAAGTAAAAGGTAGGAAGTACCTATTTAGAATATGTAAAATGTACTGTTAAAAATAAAAAACAGTAATAAATATTCTTTTGCTCATTGGCTTTTTTTATTGACGGTGGGGTCCATTTTGGAGCATCGAGTTGTCATGACCATTCAGGTTATAAATTACAACTTATGATATACATTCAATTTTGAAAGCATTGATGTCCACTAAAATTTATTTCTCATGGATAGAACATAAATGTCAGTTCTTTAATAAAACTTTGAAAGGACATCTCAACTGCGCATATACTTACTGATATTTTAATATTTTTCGTTACTGTCTTGGTGTAGTACCAGAAATCGATTATTCTCAAATTGAAAAGTGGAACATAGGAACAATTTGATCAATTTCTAGGAGAGTGTGCTACCTGCGGGTCAGGAATTTTGCTCAAATTTTAGGACATGTTTTCGAAAGTAAAAATATGAAGAAAGCATAACGATCCGAAAAACTCAAATCATGGATATTTCAAGTCTTTTACAAAAAAATATGTTGAAAAACCGACTCTTCTTCAAACAATAATCAAGCAATCTAATAAATCATAATATATACCGCTTCAGAAGTATATAAAATAAAACTAGAAAAAGAGAGCTTTCATCCACGTTTTTCAGAATTGAAATAAAATATTAATTTTTGCTCAAGCTATGGTACCTATCTCCAAGAAAATGCACGAACAATTCGTAAAGATCTGCTCTTGTTCATTTCGTTCAAATATTTCACTACATTTTCTTTTCTCAACTTCAAACTATCATATAGCTCTGGCAAAAATAAATATTTTTCAAATCTTGTAAAACGTAGATGTAAGCTCGAATAAATTCGAATATCCAAAAAAAATTGCCAAATACAATAATCAACTCCATCAACGAACCCCTATACGTATACCAAATCAACAACCTCTCTTTCATCAGCCATCCATCCCTCAGCCCCCACCTACCCCAGACTACCACAGCACGCGTCGTCTGCGCACCACCAGCACCGCTGCGCGCCTCCCACCCGGAAGCCCCGGCTGGCAGCTGTCGGACGTCCTTTGCGCTTGCGTCCTCGCTTGCGATCATCTCTCTCTCTCTTGCTGGCTCGCGCGCCACCACCGCACTACCCGCACGAGAAGACATCGCGCCGGCGGAGCGAGCGCAGCCTCAGTCGTGCTACGGCAGCCGCGGCCGGTGAAAGCGAAAGCGTCTACGCGCGTCGCGTTGTATATATAGTTTATACAAGCACGCACTTGGTGTTGTGTGTGTGTATGCGTGTTATTTTTTATAACAAAAACGCGTGATAACATTGCAGCGGGCGAGTGTATCGATCGACATGCTGCCAGCAGGACGATCCTAAGCACGAGACGGAAGAGATAAAGGGTGAATATGATATCTCTGGCTCCTTGTTACCGGGTGATGCGAGAACGGTAGTGGGGGCGTTGCGGAGGGCTGCTGATGCTGCTTCGTCGAGCAGCGGCTGACATGTGATGTGCGTGTGCGTGTGTTTTTTTTATCGGCAGGGTGTGCGTGAGCGGTGTGCTTAATATATATTGTGGGGTGGGTTAATATCGATGGAGCACGTGTGTCTGACCGTGTCCGGGATGTATCTACTTGCGGGTATACAGGGGTATTTGATAACGTCGCAGGATCGTTTATTATTATTTGTCGGGGTGGACGGTGTTTCAGGGAAGTTAAGGTATAGTTGAGTTATAATGTCTTTGCTTTACGGTGAGGTACGTATTGTGATTGGAGGTAACGTTTCGATTCTGTTATCGCGTATTGGTGTTTATCTGTAGATCAGGCTTTGAGATAATTAAATAAATGAATGTTAAAGATTAAACGATATTAGCGATTCAATTGACTGGGCTTGCAAACAAGTGAATTTTTTAAAATTCATAGTTATATTATACTTTTATTGTCAAATGCATATTTTGCAAAATTTTATGAACGATGGCTGAACTTTATCACGAAAATACGTTGGACAAAGATATGGCAGGTGCTTGTTTTTCATTTATATTTACAACGAAAATCTGCAAGAATTTTCCTACTTTCCGCCAAAGCCACTGCAGTATTCACCTCCATCACACCGAACCATCCGCCATTCTTTTACTTATACAAGCAATGATTAATTCATGAGAAAAACAGCTCAATTGAAACGAGCAGCAGCAGTAGCAGCGACGAGGCTGTGAGAAAATCAGACGCGAGATTCGCGCCGGGAATCTGCACCTGCCGTGACTAGATTGCATTAATTCCGCCGGTATTATATTTTTCAACTTTTACGATATAATTTTCACTTTTCGCTCGCTCTCTCGTCGTCAAGACACATATCCCAAAAGGAAACTCTCGTCGCACTGTAACACTCGCCGGATAAAAAGAGCGGAAAGAAGAGAAAGAAAGGAGAATAAGCGCATAATGGGATGCATTATTTTCGTCCTCATTGTTTCTATGCAGCGGTGGCTCTGCTGTTGCTGCTGCTCCTTTCGTTAGCGCGTCCTTTGTTTGCTTCTATATGCACTCGCCTCGCGACAACTGCGATGCCGAGACTGAAAATGAACTACTACCGCGTGTGTATACCTAAAAAGTAAATCCGTTCGGACAACACGTCGCAGTCGATTTTTATCACTCTTATCGCCAACTTGTCAGTGTTAAAAGCTGCTGTAGTAATGTACACAGACATATGTACGCAGTGCGTTTACGTAAATGACTGGAAAATTTGGCGGTCCAAGTTGCAAAAACGAAGTGCAAATCGACTGAAAATAAAGAATTCAGAAGGTCCGCTTCGAAATTAAGATTGTTATGTAAATTGCTTGATCAGGGAAGTGTCGATTGTTCGTCGCCCACACGCGCGTGTTAAAAGCTCTGATAATATTTACATAATAAACACATTTTGAAGAAGAGACTCGGCGTGGCGCTGATAAGGCGCTTTGTTTTAGCGCACACGGCGAGCTTTTAATTGAGCCGATGAGATAAGCGATAGCGCGTAGGAGTGGCGGGGTTTCCGGATATATACGGTGCTATCTTCCTGCTGCATAGTCTCGCTCGAGTTAAGCCGGTGCATGCGGAATATGTTTAGATAACTAAGTAATACGTTATATGCAGGTGCTTTATAATAATCGTTGAATTTGTTTATTTATATTCTAAAGGAGCCGACAATTGATTTTTATTATTAAAAGGAAATTATGTGTGCAGATTAGTTAGGATTGTTCTTTTAAACGTTAATAATTCAATGTTTGTGAATGTATTGTAATTGCTCGGCTGCTTGAAACTGTAACGAGATGTAAAAATAAGCGAAGCAATGTTTCCGAAATCCAAAAATCGTTTAAAATGTTAATTCGTAAGAACATGAATAAATTCTTGGAAAATTCGACAAATTATTGATTTCCTTTGTTGGGCAGTTCCTTTGTTTGCTCAAGTATTTAAAATAATTTAAATCAGTCTAAAAAAAGTCAATTTTTGTATCTGAAGTTATCTCAGTTCGATTAGCATTTAAATTAGTACCCCCGTTAAGAGCTGGTAATTTTCATATTACCTTACACCTAGCATTTATAAGTGCAACATTAATCCGTTACTTTTTCTGCACCGTAATCTAAGCATAATCTGCAAATCAATAAAAAAAAGTTTAACGCAACTCAATCGTCCCATCACCCAATAAATAAAAAAAACAATCCACTTTTTACACTTTTTGCAATCGATCATTCCATCGGTAGGTGAGGTTTATTTTGCGGATCCTCTTGAATAAACATCGCGAGACTGCGCAATACGCGTGAGCATCGCGAGGTGCACGGTGCCTAACTCGTTTTGAGTTATTATCCCCTGGCATGAAGTTTATCGGGAAACTGGATTAATGTCTTGATGAAACTGCGGTCGAAACTTTGTTTTCTTGCGGTTCTGCATGGTAAACAAGTTAAGATATTGTTCGCGAGGTACTTTGTATGCCGGTAAATTTAAAGTTTCGGGTTGATGGATTATTATCCAAATGGATGGATTGTCGAATGAAAACTTTGCAATTGTTTTATACGTTTGTACTTATAGAACGAAAAAGAGTATATGATTCTGAAGTTTGCATCGTTGGAGTGCAACGAAATAATTTTTTACAATTAATTAAAGTTATTAAGCAATGGAAATTTCA
>UXGD01003477.1:0-20321 GCA_900474315.1 Torymus auratus | reverse complement strand
TATATATATATATATAGATCCGAGGGAAAAGCCCGCGCGCGGTCGACTGTTTTTGCACTTGGAACAGATTCGCTTTTACGACGGCGGGGCGCGCGCTAGTTCAAGTGGAAGGACTGACTCAGCAGCATCCGCCGCGTTAAGCGCTGTGCGCGTGCGCGTCTAATGGGTCAGTACCGGGGCAAAAAAGCGAGAGTGTGTACCTATACTTCTTTCGTTGGCTCTCGCGGTAAGTGCATTATAGTATATTATTCGGAATACTAGAGGCAAAAACGGGGCGTCGACTTTTTTTCCCTAGCTGTTAATGGGCTCGCGCTTATTCAGAGCGGCCACACGTATTCTATATGGATTATACGCGTTACGTTCTATTTTTGCCGTTTATGGTTCTCGAGAAGACGGTGATTTTCTTTAATTGCGGTGCTAATGGCCATAATGCGCTAATTTAATTTTCTCGGCTGCTGCAGCGCTTATATATCTACAGTTATAAGATAATACGTGCGCTGTAATTTTGCCTCTTATTATTATAATTTTTCACTAATGAATTGAGTGTTAATAACAGTATTCTTTGAATAATAAAGCATTTAGCATTACGATTAAATAACTTTAATGCAAAAGCAAACCTTGGCCCCCATTCGTTATCCTTACCCTTTGCATTCTCATTTACGAACAATGAGATGTACTTGCAGCTTTATAAAAAGAATTTTCAATCATGTAATCAACAATCGAATCGTCCAATCGACAAAATTTTCTGTTAATTTAACATCAATTTCATGCGCTCGTGTATATAGGCACTGCTTTTACTTACACTTTAAGCCAAATCGCTCGGAATAAACGAGAGTCACGCATGGCTCGTGACGGTCCGTTGGTTTCACTAACCTACATCGGCCTCGTTGAAAGCAAAACGATTCCGATTCACGGCCTGCTTTCGGAACTTCGCTCGCACTTTTTTTTCATCTTCCCGATTCCATTATACGCTCTTTCCTTCCTCTTTTTTTCATCGTTTTTCTTTTTTCCTCAGATAGAGATATCTACTTATAACAAAGATACGTTACAAGAGACAGGATAAGCAAGTGTATTATAGGAAAAAATATGACTACTGGTTTTTTTTTTTTGATTGCATAACTCGGACATTTATTCATGTTTCAATTCATTAAGCTACATCACAGGACCTCACAGAGGCCATCCTCATACAATTTGCGCATACAATGGACTAGATTATATCTTTTGCCTCTGTCTCGTAAGTATACAGACGAAGAGAAAAATATGTATATGTATAGGTATAATGTAATGTGTGTACAAATATTTATATATAGTGACGGGTAATGGCAACGATAGGAAATTCCACTCAAAGATCGTATGTCTCTTTGCGGTCGAATTGGTATAGTCTTCTTTCCGGGAATTTTCACAAAGCTTTGACACACGCAGGAGATCGTTTGGTTAGAAAAAACAAAAACTTTGGTTTCTTTGTAAAGTATTTGGTGCTCGCACGGAGGCAGCTTCATTCGGCTAAGGCATTCGGGGGCGAGCAAACGCACTCGCCGTCGACGTGCTCGGCAATCCAGTCCAGATAGTTCGTAACCTTCGTATAGACGCCCGGGAAGTTTGGCCTTGCGCATCCGCGACCGAAGGAGACGAGACCTGCGACAGATAGATCAAATTTTCTTATAAATCATTCTTAAATCCAAGCATTCTTTGCACTTCAAGAGAAAAGTATTGCGTGGAATTGACATGTCTGATTGTAAAAGTGGGACACTCGAATAATCAAAAAATTTGCCATAAATTTATAGTAATTTTCACGATGTATGAAAAATTGTCATAAATAACTCGCGCTTTATACCATAAATTATAGCCATTTATTTTTTTTATAATTCGGGTCTGTTCCAAAATTTACAATCTGACATGGTAATTTTTACTATACAATATTTTCCTCCGTGTAGTATTTTCAAAATGTTTAATTTCACAATAATTATATTAAATAATGCCGTACACAGTTCGAGTAATTGACGATTGTATAACTGATAATATATATTCTTACCAACAACTTTCATCGCGCCCTTCTCGCCACGAACGTGAAGAGCACCGCCGCTATCGCCCTGCAACCATAATAAAAACGAGTCATGCATACACCATCGTTTTTCAAAACGTAAAAAAACCATCAGAACTCACGTTGCAGGAGTCGCGCGCGCCGTCGAGGAAGCCAGCGCAGAACATATTCTCGGTCATGCGGTTCTTGGGATAATCGGATAGCTTGCATTCCTCTTTGGACATTATCGGCAGGTCGACCTTTCGGAGCTCCTCGCTTACAGGCTCGCCCTCTCCGAGTCTACCCCAGCCGATGGCGACACCCGTCGCGCCGATGTAATCGAACGTTTCTGGAATAAAGGAGATTGTTGAAAAATCATTCATTTTCTTTCGTTATATAATATTTCCCGAAACGCGAACACCTCCTGAATTACGTGCGAGCACGATAAGTATATATATATAATGTATACAAGAAAAATAATCGCGATATAGCTGTCGCTGACAATTACACACTTACCCGCATCGGGAAGGCATACGGTTTTGACGGCTCCGTTCAGAGGCACATCCCTGTCGAGTTCAATTATGGCAATGTCATTGTTGTAGCTGTGCCTGTCGTACTCGTGGTGCACGCTGAGGCTCTGGATTCGGTACATGCCGTTGTCCGGGAATCGGACGCCGAACAATCTCTTCTGGAATCTGGCGAAGTAATTTTCGTGAATTAGAGCTGTGCGTTGGTATAGCGCGATGGTCGAACTAAGGATATTTCCTTGTTCTATTTTTATTTTTTTATTGTTATCATCATTTTGGTTAATAACAGTTGATATGGTGATTCATTTGGCAAAAGATATTTCGGTAAAGAATTCTTTGTTAATACTTAAAGAATCAGCACCGATGGGACATTCGAGATCGGATAAAGTGGCCCATAAGAATTCTTTATGAATACTTTCATGAAAAAAGCGTTGATAAAGTAGCTTTAAAGGGTTGATTAAAAATTCTTTTTGCTCATTGGGATAATTATGAAAATGTTCGTTAAAGTTTCTTTAACCAATGGAATATCTGCGTATAATAGTTTAGCGTCGATTGAGAATTCAAAATATTAATGCTCACGGAAACGTCCAACTAAGTATTTAATTCTATTAACGAGGAAATATAGTTAATATCCCAAGGCATAGACTTTGACGTGAAAATTTACATGGAAATAAATCGAGATCGAATTTATTCCGATTGACGATTAAAAACCAGATGCGCTTACCCGTAGATACAGTGGCCGGCGGTGAGTAAGTGCCGGCGCGTTATTAAGCTCGCGCCGCAGTGGTGCATGCCCTGGTAAGTGATGGCGACGGCCCACGGGAACTCGTGTGTGTTCGTAACGTCACCGTTGACGATTCTGGTCTGCCGACTGACACCGCAAACTGCAATCAAACGCCGTTAATGTTATTAATCGATTGGGCCGGGATCAATCTGGGCATCGAATCCCTTTGACGAGTCTTTTAATTATACGTCTGTTAATTGTACGTTGATGGTTCTATATGGTATTTGATGAGAAAAACAGTTTGTTTGATCGTTCTATTAAGTATATTGAAATAGCTAATAAATCTGATTAATTAACAGTCCTGATTAAAAGATCTCGTAGTTTTTTTGGAATGTGGATAGTTACCGCAATTGCTGCACATGTTCAATTTCTGGCCGGGGAAGGATGGCCCAGTGTGGACTAGATCTCGATCTCCTCCCAAGATCTGAAAATGAAACATAATATAATTTATAAACTTCGTTATTCTCGATATTATAGAACGGAGTGCGCTCGCAACTATTCTTATACGTTTCAAGCATAATTTTACATGCTTATAATAGTAGGCTTCGGAATGGCAGTAATGAACTATTAGATACTGTTTCTACACATGTCGTGAAATATTTTATAAATTTGAATTAATGATTGCGAAAAATAGCGTAAAAATTCACGATTGCATCGCCCACTACAATCTCTATACGTACATCGCGATAATTGGCTTCAAAAAAAAAAAATTATTCCCATAGAAGATTTTCGACAGCAAAGATTACCAAACGACGACGACTTACCAATCGCGGAGTGAACCTGGCCTCTGTCGTCGCGAGCAGAGCAAGCAGAGCAGCTCCAAGGCAGATGGCAACAACCGGTACTCTCATCATCTCCATAGTCTCAGCTTTGGCCGCTTAGGGTATGTTTGTCTCTTCAACTCCGTACAACAACAGCAACAAAAGGATGCAAGCTTCACACCGCGGCTTCGTCTGCCTGCTACCGTGACACAACTCCCCGAGTCGAGCCCTGCTGGAAAAGTGACGATTGCCGTGTGTTTTGCCGTTTTATAGTATATTATAACTAATAACGAGATGCCGGCAGGGCCGTGGGTGGGGGCGCGCTTACCTTGGCCGGCGCGCTTGCATTGGCGCTCAGACATAAGCGCCGCGCGCGCAGAGACGCGACCTTTTTCGAATCGCGAGCAGAGGCGGCGGAGGTGGCAAGGGGCTGACACGATGATGATGGCGCAATCGGTGGATAATATACGCACACACACACAAGCGTACGCCCAATGTCATCGGCGTCTATACCTCAATGTCGGGTTTTCGATATTTTTGCGCGCCGGAGGTTTCGGCTGCATGTCCTGCAGTGGTGCAGCGTCCGACGCAGTGATGTATGCAGGTTCATTGCCTTCAGTATTGTGGTTTCGTTGCTTGGTTTATGCGATCGTAGAGGCGATTCGTGGGTATAAGTCTGTTTGCTGTGTATAATGAGAACTGAAATTCATTCATTTTGGGGATATGATGTGCACGCTTTTGCATTAAGCCAATTTTAAAGTGGTATACTGTGAGAGATAGAAAAAAATTCAACTATATGACTGCACAACGCTTTACTTTCAATTTGTAAGTATTTCGCCAAATAATTTATTTTTTTTATTAATAATAATACTTTATAAGAAATGGTTAAGACGAAACTAATATATGGCCAATATCATGAGCCTGATAATACTAGCATACTAAAATTTTTTAGTCATACGTGACCTTAGAGACCGGCCTCTTTATTTATATTTAATGCTTTATTTTAACAAGATTTTGCCCTAATGAAATCATAACTATGAATGCATAATTAAATGAAACAACTGCTTCATATTTATTATTTTTTCAATTTTTTTCGCATAGATCTTTCGACCATATTACTAATTCTTTGTTAAGAAAATCATTCAAAAATAAAGAAGCACATACGCATTATTAAGTAATTCTTAATAATCAATTCTTTTATTTATGACGGTCGACAAGTTTTGCATTCGGATATATGTGCTAAAAAGTGCATGTAATTTTGATAACACGAGCATTTCTCTCTGCGGCTTATCATCGCGAATATTCGTGTGTAAATATGTAAATTTTTGGGCAAAATATATATATGCATCATCGCTTTTATGTAACTTCCTTCGCTCATGCCAAATTTATATAAGCTCATTTTCATAATTTTCGTTTGTGGGTCACATTAGTGTTTTATCCTCTTGTTCTCGGTATACTTCACTTGCAATAACAAACAACGCAAACACTTAGGAAGTACGTCTTGCATTAGTCTGACATGAACAAATAATCATCCACACCACCGGCTACGAAAGCGCGAGAGCAAACTTTTTATTCACCTGCGTGGAAACTTCCGAGTAGGTATATGTGCAATTTGGAGAAGCGACCAGGTGTGAAATAGCTTTAATCGTCCCGCAGACGAGGAAAGCGGGCGAAAACGAAAATTTTTCCGAGTTCGCGTAGAACAATGGGACACAGGAAAGTTTTTAAGATGCTCGTGTGCCATTGCCAATCGGGTCAATGTAATTGGACGCCCTTGTCTGCGTGGCGGCGTAAAGAAATGCCTTTTTACGCAGCTTCTTCGAAACGTCGCGAGCATGCGGGCAGATGGAAAAATAAAATGAATATAGATTTTTTTTTTCTGTAAACCAAGATAATTATACTGTTCACATAAAGAACGAGAGTTACGACTCGAGCGACCTAAAGGCGTTTATTCGCGATCGGCTTTATCTAACGAGCCTTGAGAGCTGTAAATCGTGCTCCATAAGAGATTTTTATGTCGGAAGTGGGTCGTTAAACCCTATTAAATATTTGCTCGATTGAAGTGCAGACGTAGAATAGATGAGAAAATTTTTCAATGATATATTTCATCATTTTTCCCGTGTTGTTGAATCGCGATCGGATGCTGTTGTCCTCTATGATTTTCAAGGTATGACGTTTCAAATTATTTTTGAAAATTTCTTCAAATGATTTCAGTTTGACTTTCATATAAAAAAGAATATAAGTGAATTCACAAATCATTTCTTTATCTGCATACTCTGGAATAAGTTTCTCTATCAAATTGTCTTTTCAAACTTCCTAATGCAAAGCTAACTTTGTAAAGAAACAGCGCGTCTCTACATATAATTTGTCGTAAAATTATGAATTTGAACTTTACAAACTCTATCTCTTTTGTTAAAATCGTTCTAGAATGTACATTAAATAAATAAGCGCAGACGACTAATTGACTAATTATCGCCGATGATCCAGTTTTCAAATAAAATGTAATAAAGCTTATGCAAAAAGCGAAGAAGGTTACATTTACTATATAACACATATTACGCACATTTCACACCGATTATTCGAGGACGACCTTCGATAAACGAGCGCGCAACCACATTACAAAGCCACATATAATAAATATCAATATTTACATTGTACTATCTATATATATATCATTCAATTTGAGAATAAAAGCTGATCCGCGCAGCATTCAACGAAATACTCCAACCCTACCTAAACAAGTCTGCAAACTCATTCGCTGATCCCTTCGCTCGTCCTTCCGCGCATTATAGTCATATCGGCATGGCCAAAAATAAGTTTGGCCGCGTAATATATATACGAGAAGAGCCGAAACCGTGGGGGAGTCAAGGTCGTGGCTTATCAGTCATCTTCAGGGATACAAACTTTTTGGAGGCGAGATAACGCGCGGAATAGACAGCGCACGTGTGCCGCGTTGCTTATATGGTGAAAGAACCTTGCATAACGCCCGGGTCACAGTACTTATAGCAATGTCAATTTTTTTTTCCGTTTGCTGTTCTTGAAGATGGGATTTGACAATAACGATGTCTTATAATACACACCCGAGAGCTGCGCGACCTTTGTTCAGCGCTCCGTTGTTTGTACACGTAATTTCGCCGCTAACTTTTTGACAATGAAACATTGTTATATGTCTACATGGTCGCGCGGAAAAGCCGCAAGAAACCTCAGGAGAGAGCATTACCATCGCCTTCGTCATTACTATCAACGTCACGCGATAAAGCGTCACGACGTGTTTCTTTCCTCTCCCCTTGTCCTCGGAAATATATAGAAGACGCTATCATCGAATCATACGTCTCCAATTTTCGCCAAAAACTTTTGTAATTTTCGTGGTATATTATTCACCACCTAAATTTAATCCGACCGTACATGCGTTAACAATATATTATATCCACCCAATTTTTGCTATTATATCCGCGTCCAGTAATATTTCGCTTCCCTATATACCGGAACTCCCTTTCTCCCTAAAGGAAAAAATGCCGCCGGCCAATTCACGTATGAAGTGTAATAAAGCGGGCAAACGACCTGCTGCAGGTTGACGGACTCGGACACAGCCGGCGCATATTTTACTGTCCCCTTCGGGGCAGTTTCCCGTGACAACTATGCTCAGCGTACCAGTCGGAAGGGTCGCAGAAAAATTTTTCCGCTTAGATGACGCGAGAAGTTTTGCGTTATTTATACGCCTATATTGGCAATATATCTCGGTCGACGATCAACGTTGTTTGTTTCCGCAGAGCTAGGGAACGCGCCATATCGTTTCAATCTCTTCACCCGACAAAATATCTTCATCTAACCTTTCTATTCCCCGAACGAAGAAAGTCATCGTATTTATATATATGTATATTCATTTGCCCGTATAAAGTATATATGGAATACGGGAATAGAGAAGCCACCGTGGTAACCCGATATAAGTATCCCTCTCTGCACCACGTATTCTCATCTTTGCAGCGCAAAACCTGGAAAAAAATGAAAGAAATATGGCAAGGCTCTCACGCGGCGGAGGCGATAAGTGGCGAGTCATCGGGGGCACGCGTCGAGAGACAATAAAGCATAAGCGCGGCCCGCATGAGGGTGTGCTGACCCATATACCTTGACCCACTGCTCGGTGCTCTCGGGCATATAAGCTGGGTTACAACGTCGTCGTCGCTATAACATCCCATCGGGCATATCTCGATCCATATATATATTATACACCTTCAGGTACACACACATACACATGGGTATATATCTGCGCAATATATATATATATGAGTAATTTTACGGGCCGACCGATAAGACACGGGCGTTTGTGAGCGAGCGACTCATCCGCGGCTAATAGCCCGCGTCCTTCCGAGATAACGTCGACATGTATTGTCTCGGCAGTGAGCGCGTGCGTGTTATTTGTAGCTGCAGGAAAGCGATCGAGTGGAAAAGGAATTCGACGATGGGAATGAACTACCCCTCTCTGCGGGCGAAATGGCAATTCAGCGCGGTGATGATGGTGTCGTGCAGCGTGTGAAGTTTAGTGCGTGACGCGCTGGGATTCGAGGAGGATTCGCTCGAACGGGCACGGGGCAAGTAAGTACTTATAATAATGGATGAAAGAAGTTTTATCGGCTTTATTGACAATGATATGATTTGGTTTTAATACGATATCGAATGTATTGTGTACACACAGTGTACACACATAATATCTACACTATTTTAAGGTATGGTTGCGGCATGTTATTATTTTCTATCTATAGAAAAATTCATTATTCTATTCTTTGATTGTTTTTTTTTTTTTAACTGAAGGATATACTTATTTTATATATATGTTACTATTTTTATCATCGAATTAGACGGAAACTCTAGTTCTTTAAAATGTATACAAAATATTTTCACCGAAGGCTGATTCACCGCGCGTCTTGCGTACAGATCGTTGACTTTAAATTCAAAGCTTATCTCATATACATACACCGAGCACACTATAATCAAATATTTGATTAACCGCGTGCACTCATGCGTTACACCATAATACACACGTACGAGTTCAATTAAACTGTTATTCGTATAACCAATCGGTCGAATAACCTTTGTCTCTTACAAATACTTATGAAAAGAAGACATTCGCTCATTACCATATGATCTCTAATACACGATCGCATCATCGAGATTACCGATAAAAAAAAAGTTTTCCATCATGCGCACGGGCCGCGATAAGAATTGCCGGGATTTATAGCCGACTAACAGCATAACCGGCGTTTTTCTCCTTAATCGCTTGCTATCACAAGTGTGCTCGAGGTTCGCGCACAGAGTGAATATCTGCCGCGGGCTGTTTAAATCAAACATTGACACTAATCAAAATGAGCTTTTCAGCCGCGGCGCGCAGCTGTTAACACTCGTCGGGGGGAAATTTTACCCGAGGATTTATAACCGGCCGAAAAGCACGACGTCGCTTACGTGGCAGACGCGCATTATACCTTATATATACATACTTATAACGCACACTCTTGGCGAGGACCTGTTTACAAGCGCGGAGGAGCAGCGCCGAGTGAGAGGTGTTAAGAGGAGATTCGCCAGCCGGCGAGAGAGTAGCGAGCGGTATACTTAATTCCGATCCGCGGATTCGTCGTGGCCCTCGCGAGCCCGCGCGAATTACCATACGACTAGCCTAAATTTTCAGCCAGATACAGAGGCGTGCCTGCACGTGTGTGCGAGTGTGTGCTCGCGCTCTCTCTCTCTCTCTCTCTCTTGAACACACATACACGTACGATATTACAGCCCTGTGTGCGTATAAATAAGGAAGCGCAGGTGAGGCTCGGGTCTGTGTGAAAGTGTCACTTGAATCGAATCGAAGGCACCGACGACGACGTGTGTGAAATCGAATAATTTTCAAAGCCGCTCGAGAAAGCAGTGTGTCTATACGCGATCGAGGCGCGTGGAAGCGCGACCGCCTTTTCAGCAATTAGTGCCGATTGCGCCTAGCGAACGGACGGACAGCAGACGACGAGCGCATCACGCATTGAAAATGCGCGGGATTCTTGGGATTTTCCTGGTGATCGCGCCCTTGGCGCTCGGCCACATTCTGCACACTCAGGTAAGCCATCGGCTGACAGGTATACAAGCGTTACGAGTATAGTGTATAAATGAACGTGTCAATTATGATGTGTTCTAAGCGAGAATGAGATATTTTCACTGTCAAGTTCAAGTTGGAGCGCGGAATTTCAAATAGCCGGCGTCGGCTTAACGCTATATAGTCAATGTCACGTTCTTCGCTCGTTCAAACAATATATACTAAATGTCGGTGTTGCGGTTATCGCGAAGGTAATAAAAACGATTAAACCACGGTTATCCATCATAAATGGTTTTGACGTATATCGCGGAGGAAAATGTTGCGGTGAAAATTACCATGTCTGATTGTAAAGGTCGAGACAGACTTCTCAAATTATTAAAAAATAAAATTGCCTAAAATTTATAGTAATTTACAATCGGATATGGTAATTTTTCTCCGTGAATGCATTTACAACGATCCAGTACAAATTATTTCGCAAAAGCCTCTTTTATGATTATGAATATTATCATTGTGTTATTCAAATTATTCATAAGTCGAATCGACACTGATCATTAGAGCCACGGCTAATTACGCACAACCGTCGGCGGATTATCATCGTTGAAAACCGTTCGAATGCAATTCAATGTGATACATATATTTAATCGTTAAATTCCAGGTAAAGCTACCAGATTTGCTTGGCAAGCATCTGGGGGGATTGCGAACGAATGCCACAGCGCCGCTGATGCACCATGCGCCGGAGGAGGATAAATTCTTCTTGAATTGGCTGCAGAACATACTGGGATACAAGCCGCCCCCGGCGGGACCAACTCCCCTGCCGCCTGGTCAACCGGAGAAATGCGCCTCTTGCCGTGCGTATACATAGACAAAAAAAAAACTAACTTTTTTTTCCAACAATTTATGTATTTTTTTTTTATAGACTGCGGTGTGACAAACAAGCAAAACAGGATCGTCGGCGGCATAGAAACCCAAGTGAACGAGTATCCGTGGGTCGCTCTGCTGCTGTACAAGGGACGTTTCTACTGTGGCGGTAGCGTCATCAACTCCAAGTATATATTGACAGCAGCCCATTGCGTCGACAGGTACGTGTATAACGAAGACGCGTTGATTGTAAGAAAGGCTGTAAGTAATTAACACAGCTGATGATCAGATTCCAGAAGGCCTTGATGGGCGTGCGCATAATGGAGCACGACAGAAATATCTCGACGGAGTCGTCGACCCAAGACTTTCGGGTGGCAGAGGTCATTCGACATAGCGGCTACTCCACCGTAAACTACAACAATGACATAGCCCTGATAAAAATCGACGGGGAGATTCACTTCGACAATAGGATGAAACCGGTTTGCCTGGCAGAAAAAGGTACGACGATATGAACTTTCCCCAAAAATGTTGTTTGCCAGAGTAATTCGAGCCTCTCCGCGGAATTCCGCCTCAAAAAAGTATATATGAAAGAAAAAGAAGTGTGTGTAATCTGTATATGTGTGTGTTTGTATCGTCTTCAGCCAAAACTTTCACCGGCGAAACGGGCATTGCAACCGGTTGGGGGGCCATCGAGGAAGGCGGACCAGTTTCTACCACGCTCCGAGAGGTCAGCGTGCCAATTATGTCGAACTCCGACTGCCGGGCTACCAAGTACCCGTCCAGGAAAATCACTGACAACATGCTCTGCGCCGGGTACAAGGACGGCGAGAAGGACTCATGCCAGGTGACATATATTATATTTCATTATATTGCAATGAACGAGGCGTTTGATTTCGCAAAAACTTTGATTCTTTTGCTATAACGCATTCATCGTGCTCTTTTCAGGGCGACAGCGGCGGTCCTCTTCACATACTGGCCGATGGTATTCACAGGATAGTCGGTACGTTAAACATTGAGCAATCGTTATATACGTTTCAATCTTATGCATATTCTCGTTAACGCTTGATTGGTGCTTGTCGCAGGTATCGTCTCTTGGGGCGAAGGATGCGCGCAGCCCGGTTATCCCGGCGTTTATACGCGGGTTAACCGTTATATCACCTGGATCATGCGCAACACAGCTGACGCTTGCTACTGCCAAGATGACGTTGTTCTGCGATCGTAGACCGGATGATGATTGCGCAATCTCGGTGGAAAAATTTCGCAAGAAAACAAAAACGAAAAGTTGAGATCTTTGGATAAGAGCCCCCACGCTGATGGCCTGCGTGGAATTTGGAAATTAATTTATTGAGAAAATCATAATCGTTGGTAAAATGAAAATAAACACGAGATTTGACGGGAGATGAGAAAATTCATAAGCTCGTGACGAGTGCACATATACATATTTATTGAAAAGCTGATATATTAATAATTATATCCTATTTATAATTATTTATGATAATACTCAAGCGTGCATATCGAGATTCGTTTTTTGATTCTCAGATATTTATTTAATGTTAATATTATATGCAATAAGATAGAAAATTAAGGCATGCTCATCGACCATTTTATCAATGGTTCGCACTATTGTTTGATTATTAAGTAATCATACGTAAATGTTTTAATATCGATTGTAAGGACAATTTTTACTAAATTTTAGCGTAATTTTTCCCTGTTCATTGTAAATGTACATCTTTGCACCTCATACATTTAATTGTTGATAGCTACTTTCTCGAACTAGTCGTATAAATGCAAATATGTTGAGAGTTTTACAACAAAACATACAACAACAACAACAAAAACTGTGTACGTTGTTTTTATATACCTTATTTGTAAATTAAATAATAAATATATTTATACATGAGTCGGTCTAATTCATTGAATCTCCCGTGCGTCATGCACGAATTAAAAAAAATCACATACTTATACGAATACAATCGCCTGTAACTAAGAAAATAATTTATCACTATAACTGACGATCGCTGTTTATTTCATTGATATGTTTTGATGACTAGAATTAATCAGCAGATGAACTTGGTGATCTGCAAGACGGATGCTGCTCATTTTCCTTCGGGTGCAGCCAAAACGTTTCCATATTGCCTTTACCCTGGAACATATACACACACATACATATTCGGATAAATCATAATGTGGAGCACGATAATGAGCGCAAGCTCAGCTGCTTTCTACTGTTCTTTATTGTTCGTACCTTTACCGAAACGATGCCGCGCGGTTCAATAACGTAGCGATCCTCTGGCAGCAAAGCCTTTGTGGTTGGTGATATATGTACTTTTCCCGGCTTTAATTAAAATAAATGTCTAGGTTATGAATATCATTTTTTATTTGATTCATGGTAATTGACGGATCACAAAATGCTTATATAGACCATTCACAACCGTAAACAAACCGATATCGCATTTGAATTGGGTTGGCTACAAAAAATAAAAATAAAATTTTTTTCTTTCGTTTAGTAAAATATTAAAAAATAATGAGGTTGTATTTTTTCTTTTTTTAATTCGATGAAACATTTTCAAGATACGACATTTTAAAGTTTTCAAATTTTTTGCATAGATAGATATACCACACATCTCAATGATGTCACTTCGGCATTGTCGAAGTGACGTCATACGACTTTCAAATTGTTATAACTTTTGAAATTATTGCCTAAATAAAAAAAAAGAAAAAACACGACCAAATTTTTATTTTCGTTCTCTATCAATATCTGAACTAATCAGAAAATCGGTAGCCAACCCAATTGTACAAATAATGAAACTGGAACTCAATTATTCGGTTATATGGGAAAAACAAGTATCGAATTCAACGTTAAAAAGCTAAAAGTACTTGTTTTCGGTTAACTGTTGTCTGATAAAATTAAATATTTTTGCTTTTATTTAATAAACATCGCTTTATCCATATTGCTTTCCGTATGTTTTTTGAAGTAAAGCGAAAAAAGCTTTCGATAACAATTAAATGCACATAATACACAGATTTTATGACCCACAAAATAAATTTAAAGATAAATCTAACAGATAGGATTACAGTTTACCTGTTATTAGAATGTTATACGGATAAATCCCATACCTGACTAGTAGTTTGCATTCTGGACGCGGTATTCACAGTGTCACCGAAAAAACAGTATCTCGGCACCTTCAGGCCAACAACCCCGGCAACAGCGGGCCCAGAATGTATACCTGAAATGAGAAAAAAAAATGAAGAACCAATTCGCGATTTATACTTTTTTTCCTTCACTGACGCACGCCGTATTAAATGCGCTATTATATATTTTTACCGATTCGTATTTGAATATCCAAACCGGACGGCAAGACGAGCGATCGAACTTGGGCGACGAGCTGCAGAGAGACGTCGGCTATATTAATTGCGTGATCGGCCGTCCTGTCAGGCGCTCCACTGGCTGCCATGTAAACTCGTCCCACCGTTTCCACCTGTTGATCAATCGTCAAGGGGATAAAGGAGGATTCGCTCGATGGTAAAGGTCGCTTTAGTTTAACGAAGAAAAAAAGGTTAATTGATATTATACGTAACCTTGTAAACGTTGAATTTGTCCATTAGTGAATCGAAGCAGGAGTAGACAGCGTTCATCGACGACACGATGTCCATCACGCCCTCGATCGTCGAGTAATTGAAGTCGCACAGCTCGCAGAATAAAACGGAGATCGACTCGAATGACTGTATAGATATAAATATTAAATTTCATTGGTATAGGAGAACTGCAGTGTATGATCAATCTTTAATGGGGGTACGCTATAGAAATTCAATAAGCCACCGCTGTTAAATTATATAAATATACTCATTCGATATAATATAAAAATTCACACTGGTTGCTCGCAAACTCCGATCAATCGAAATTTCCCAGCCTAAAATAAACAACATTTGAAATTCAATTCAAGAGCCTCTAAAATACCCTGGAAATCGCAATTGAGTATGCCATTTGGCCGACTCTTCATTCGAATCGCATAAATTTACATAAGAATTTTTCAAATCCATCCAGCAATCGCCGACCCTCATCCCCCATCTATTATTAAAATTAATTTTCAGACGAACCTTTCTTTCTCAAACAGTATAATATGCATTACGCGACTCGCACCCTCATAATTCACTCCTAAAATAAAAACCATATTACCCCCCGGTCTCTGCAGCCTATCCCTATATCCGAAGAAGGGGGGCTTGAAATATAGCTGCACATCTATTGTATTACATACCTCGCATGTGCTGAGCGGGCTGGTGCCCGCGCGCAGCCTATCAGCGACGCTCTGGGGTATCATCGAGTACAGCAGCTCGTCGCTCTTGTTCTTCCATCGATCGAGGAGCGCGTAACTCTGCTCCAGCTCCTGCGAACGTTGCTCCGCTTTCTCGAACATCATCTCCAACCTTTGAACACAAGTGCAGAATCGAAGCGAGCAATTTGTAACAGAGCTCGCGCGGGGTGTTGGACAGGAAATGCGCGAAATCCGTTAATTTATGAGGTATACGAGTGGTATATGGGGAATAGTAAAGAGGACGGGGGGAGACGATATATTGAGGGTACAATTTACCTCCCGCAGTGTTGCCACCCGGCGAGTACCATTTCCCGGCTCAGACCGTGCGGGTTCAAGTCGTTCAAGTACAGCCCCATATTGAGCAGCTCGTCAAGGCTATTAATCCTGGAATGATAAAAATCGTACGTGCGACATATCGTGGCATGATTATATACCGAGTCACATGAACGCGCGACACGTGCGCGGAAGTCGTATATATACACATTATAGATATACCTGCGGTGGCTTGCTAATTATAGAAGTCACTTCTATACGATATGATGACAATACTTTATTTTCATACCGAGTTTATAAATAATCATTCTTACACGTATTATACCAATTGCCGGTTTAATGTATTCGCGTGCATGGAAATGACAGTACTTACAGAGGACTGCAAAGGAAGATTATCGCTTTGATGTCGTCGATGTACCTCATTTGGCCTTTGAGCAGAATGTTGCGCGCCCCTTGGCTGCCCCGCCGGTCTAGTTTTAAAGCCGGCGACATGTCGTCCAATTTCTCACTCTGCTTCGCGACACTACTTTCCGTGGATCTTATCAGCTCCAATTCAAACATTACAGAGTGTAAGTACATCACCTGTAGTTTCAAACATAGAAATGATTATACTTAATTACAGTTAAAAACAAGTAAACAGAAGAAGAATTGTGAACGACGCCTTTTCTATTTTATCAATAATATAATTATAAGATTTGTTGATGCAAATATTCATGTAGTGAATATAAAAATTTAAAATCTTTCATTTAATTTTAGAGTCAATATCATCTCATCTGCGATATTTTACATTGTCTTTTAGATCGAATTAAATGGTCGATATAAAACATGTTGAAAATTGCATGTGCACATTCCCATTGGGGACTAAAGTTTCACGCGCAAGTATAACTCATCTAATAACGCTCGACTTGAATGATGAAAGGTACCGTACGTTTCCCCAAGTGAAGCTGATACCCTTGGGCCTGCGGAGTTTGAAAATCTCGGTCACGTGTTTGTCTAAGATGGATGAGGAGTTGCCCCAGGCCTGTAAGAGCTTTCCACCCACTCCTAAAATGCACATGTCCTTATTCACCACGACGCCGAACGGAAACAGTCGTAGCAGCAGAGAACACGAGACGGGCGACAGTTCACGGCCGATTGGTGCTTTCATATTTGAGTTTTTGGCTATCTGCAGAAATGAAATGACGATGAGCTCTGACCGTATGTTTTATTCATTTCAAACAGATCAGAATAATATTTACCAAAAATAATTATTTGTGAAAACGAAATTATCGGGCAATTCGAGACGATTGCATTCTATTATAAGGTGGAAGGAAATTTATTTCTCACTCTCGTTTACTGTGGTTGGTGAAATGTCGGAGTGACTGTGTTCCGGTTCAACTATTGCGGAGTGGAGACTCATCAGTGATCACTGTCATCAGACGGGTGTCGCAAGATGTTATGCGGTTAAGTTGTAATTGTATAGAGTGTACCCTCCCTATTGTCAGAATCCGCCAATCACAGTGGACGATAATGAGATATGAATTCCCTTTCACTTAAGGGTCAAATGGACTGGGTTTACCGGATTATTTAGTTTGAACAAAGAAGTAACATTTCGCTGTAGTTTAACTTTGTCGTTGAATTAAATTATTACATAGATGCTTTGAAATATTTTCTGTTTCTATATATTAAATATACGTTTAATACTTGCGTATTTGCGGTTATCGAAATCAATACGAAACTTCACCATCACGCTTCTCGTCCCAGGGATACTATTTGAACTTTCAAGAACTCGTATGTCCAGCGTCGTCTCGTAAAGTTCCTCAGCTATTTGAAAAAGTTGTCCTAAAATAACGTCAGCTGTGAGTCTCGCAAAAG
The DNA here is from genome assembly GCA_900474315.1 of Torymus auratus. Lineage (NCBI taxonomy): Eukaryota > Metazoa > Arthropoda > Insecta > Hymenoptera > Torymidae > Torymus > Torymus auratus. Next base: position 2,861 of record UXGD01003477.1, on the reverse strand, counting down.
TTTCAGTTTTCCATAACATCTGTTATATAGTTTTGAGATAAAAATGTCATCTTTATACTAGAAAATGTTATACTGTAAACCGATGTTACTCTCACCCATGAAGTAGTGCGTGAATCCCTGCCGCGTGCTCCTGTACACGAGCACCACTCCGTGCGGGTCTACGTGCGTCAGATACATGGAGGGGCTCTTCATTTTCGGATAAGTGAAGCGCATCTGCATGTGGATGTTGTCCACGCTCTGCAGGAAATCGCAGAAGTAGCGGCCCGTCGCTTTGATCGTGCAGTCGTACCTTTTCGAAATCACCGAACCTTAATAATGCAGTAATGCTCATTTCCATTCTGGTGCATTACGCTTGAGTAATACAGTGAGACACTCTCAGATGTGTAACTCTAAATTTATCGCCGAAGGAGAAAGTTAATTAAGTCGCCGGTACCAGTGAGCTCAAAAAGCTCGACTTGCATGGGAGTAGACGATGTCTTTACTTACAGGGAAATGAGAAGCGTCTCTTTTTAAGCTATTATCTGCGCTCTTCAGTTTTCTCTGCTGTTACGTTAACAATATATAAGATGATAAACTGAATTGTATCAATAATTGCAAACTAATATTCTGCTTTTAAAAAGTATGGTTATGGAAACCTTAAATTTTATACGTTATACATGCAATAAAATAAAATATTTTTTTTTACCCAAGATTGCTGAAAAAACGGACAAAGCATTTGCCAAAGTATCGCATGGCACTGTCAACAGTCTCGCAAGTGTGGGCCGCGAGTCCGGCTGCTAATTTCGTCATCAAGTCATCTGGATAGATCTGTCGGGTATTGAAAACAGTATGCTTCGCCCCGGCTTTTTCCAAAATGTCCAGCCACATTTCTTCCCCATATTGCAGCTTTAACGAAATTAAATACATATAAGCATTAATTTAAAAAATATCGAATCGAGTGATATTACGTATATTCATGTCCATAAATGGCCACCGTTAAATGAATTTTGTAAAATTTGAGGGGTACTTCGATCTTTAAAGGTAGATGACATTTTATTTATTCATTTGAAGGCATCAAAACGTAGATTAATAATTTATAATTAAATGAAAGATGTAGCAGTAACATCAAAGTATATTTTATTAATAGATTTCACATTAATATGTGATACGAGCAAAACATTTAAATACAAGTTACATTAAATTTGAATTAATAATGAATCATTTGCAAAGATTTATGCCGTTGGGGAATAAATTAAGGACGTAACAATGAGATTTGCGTCAACTATAAAACATTTTAAAGCACAATTGAAGTAGTATGCAGAGCACGGTTTATTGATGACGTTTACGGGTGTGTATATATAAATACAAAGCTGCAGTGGTGAGAGTACTAGATAAGCGAGAATTCATTTATACATAAATACCAATGCGATTGATAACGTTAATTATCTTAATTATCCAAATGTTTAAGTGAAACTTAAAAATATATAGGATTACCAAAAATAACTCTGGGTAATATATCGACACTTTCGTAACTAATATCCCTTAAACTTTTAGTTACAAGTCACTCTCTTGTCATGACTTTCCGACAACTTGTAATTTTTCGGACGTTTTTATAGTAGCGAACACGAGAAGTTAGCGCAATGACAAGGTTAATTGTTCACTGTCCCACAAAAGTTTCCTAAGAAATTGATATTCTGCAGACCCTACTCTTCTAAAGGCCATCAATATAATTTTCAATAACTGCATAAAAGAACTTTATGTGACAATCACAGACTTTAACTTCTTTTTAACATAATTTTCGACATTAACTGTAAGAGAAGTAGAGCGGATGAAATTTATTACGCTTAAAGATTATCAAGAATTGAATCAACTTTTTTTTAACATTCCAAGGATATTTATGAAGTGCTTTTTAGAACTTTATTATTAATTAAACTAAAATGAACGCAATTCGATACCTTTTTATTGACATAATATATTAACATTACGAGTCAATTCATTCATATATTAAGTAAACTAAACAACGGAGGAAATTAAATTAATAACTGATAAAGCTTTACTTTAGATCAGCATTTAATTAGTGTAAGTACCTGTGCTATAATTATTGTGAGTATAAAATTATTCTTCTTTATTGAAGGAGGTTCATGAATGACTCCCTAATCAATGGTATATTATTTTAAAATGTTGCCTCATATGTGCAATTCTAATAAAACTTTATATTCATTTGCAATAAGTGTTTTCGTGTTCACCAGGTCACACAATAGTCGAAAAAAGTTAAACACAGGAAGATGGTCTTGTGATACTGTATTAATAGCAGATCAATTTTTCTTATGGAAATTGAACATGAGAAAAATGGACGAAAAACGGTCATTAACCAATATTAAGATGTAATTTAAGCTAATCGATATAATCGGACGAGACTGTAAAACGTGACATGAATTTAAAAATAATGAATTACATTCGTTAAATTGAATTACATTAAATTCGCTAAAAATCGCTCATTTTTTGTCGTTTTTCGCGATGCTCAATATTCGTTAGTGATCAGTGACCATTTTTCGTCCATTTTTTCCATGTTAAATCACCATAAGAAAAATTTATCGGCGGTTAATACGCAGATCAATTAGATATAAAAAATTAAAAAGATTTATTCTAATGTAATACGTCTAGCGTAGTTTTCTTTTATCTGTGCGCATAACTTGGCAAGGTTGTAGTATGTCATAAGACTCACTAGGAGAGGCTACGAACTCTGGATCACGGATTCGGCTCAAACTTTGAGGTATGTTTTTTGATTTGGAAATATGAAGAAAGCTGCAATATTAGACTCTAACGCTAAAAAAAACTAAAGTTCTGCGCCTTTTTAGCTTTATTTTGAAAAAAGTCTTGAA
>UXGD01003476.1:0-20323 GCA_900474315.1 Torymus auratus | reverse complement strand
GCCCGCGTCTTCGATTTTTCCGTGATCCCTGTCACGCGACGCATGTAACGGTACGTACGCGACCAAAAAAAAGAAAAAATAGAAATAGGAAACAGATAGTGTATATTATACGGGCGGCTATTGAACGGATTTCCCGCTTATTCTCTGTTTTCTTTCTTTTTTTTGTACATATACTCACGGGCGTTCAAGCGCGCAGCGTTAACGCGATCGGAGCAATTACCCCTCATTGTGCCGGGAGCGAGACAATCGACGACGGGGCGTTGCGCGCCCAAAGTTCAGACGTGACTTGCGTTCGTCGCTAGCACACGCGCGCGCGCACTCGCGTGAGGCCGAATTTTGACACTGAATCCGGTTGGAAATTCACTACACGAGGCCGATATATATACGCTGTTGCTCACTGCAATGTTCTCACGGTTAACGAGCTATACGCTGCGTGCACTAGCGTCTAATGCGCTTGCCGCGTTATTTAGACACGAAGCGTTATAGAGTGCAGTTAGTTTAATCGTATTTTTATCGTTTGAAAGTAGTTCATGGTAGTTATTTAGCATGTATATACAACAAGTATTGTTTCAATATTTATTATATTTTGGAATATACATTTTGGGATTGCTCGTGACTTTCAATAACACAGGTACAACTGCTGTAACACTGAAATCATATATTTGTAAAAGTTTTGTGAGGATGTGAAAGAGTCGTGTAGATTCCTACCGTACCGACAGCATCCTTTTATTTTTTGTGCTACTAAGCATTTTATTTCAAAAATGTTGATTTACTAATCTCTACAAATTTGCAAGTAATGTGTAGGCAAAAATTAAAGATCTTTCCATTCATTACATTTTTATATGTCAGTTTAAAATTACTTTTTTTACTATTTAACAATACATTTTTTTAAACCCAATTAAAAATATTTAACGAATGGAACGACTTGAATTTTCTTAGCACGATCGTATTTTTAGAACGATATCCTGGAGGGCAAAAATCGTAAAGAATAATAATGACGATGCCGATATGGTAGGGATCTGTTCCACCTTTTCACATTCCCAAAATCTCAATCGTGAAAGCATAAGTATATTACGTCGCGCGGTATTACGAAGAAAAGTCAACTTCAAAGTTTCGCGCGCAGAAAAGCCAGAGGATGGGCTCATTTTTGGCTTTTCTGCGCGCGAAACTTTAAAGTTGGCTTTTCTTCGTACTGGGCGCACGACGATTTATGTAATTTCATATAAAAATCGTATTTGATGAGATGTTTCATTGCACCATATAGCTATATAAGATTGGTTAAAGTAATTTTAATATCAAAACTCATAAACAATTCAATAGCTTTGTACTCGAGGATAATAATCGTATAATAGCCCCCCCATGTAGTGCCAGCTATATAATTACAGAGCGCGTGTTTACTCTGAATTTCGGACTAGGATCGCATATTCGGTTCCTTTGTACAAGGAGCGGCTATGTACGAATTTCTGCTAATAAGCATTGTAATCGCAGCTGTCGTAACCGCGATATGTGCGTTTTCCGCGCCCTCTCCCCGTATCAAAGTATATATGCATGAGCAAATAGAGCCCGCGCTGCTGTACCGCCAGCTTATTTCTGGTTTGAGTTTTGTTCAAACGTATCTCCGTATGCGCATGTTTAACAATATAAGTACACCGCATTTTTAGTTCGAAATTGTTGTTTTCTTTCGTAATCGCTATATTTAATTGCTATTTTTAAACGCTGCACGCTTTCATTTTGCGAATAAATTTCAACGAGGGAATGTAAAAATTTAATATATATGTATTTTCCATTTTGATTACAACGCGTATTTCACATGAAATTTTGCGGTTAGCTGAAAAAGAAAACGCGTTTGTGTGAGTGTGTAAGTCTGCACGAAATGAACGTCTCTCTCTTTATTTATGCTTCGTTAAAATTGCCATCTTTGGTATATTTTCTTCAGATCGTAATTTAGACGCAGCGCGGAGACACCGCACGTAGCCATGTTCTTATTACGATCCACCGAAAATATGACTTTCATAAGTATAATGGCCTCCCGAAGACTTTGTACGCACATACACAATTAAAGTGGATATTACACGCACAGTCTGCGCAGCACAAAGTATTTTCGCATTTGCCTAAAAATGTAAAATTATTCTATCCAACGCTTGATGATTTATAAATATTAAAATATCAATTTTTGTTCTCAGACTCTCTCTCGGCAGCATTATTTAAAAAAACGCTGCCAGTTCTATTGGCACTTAGATTCCTTAAACTTAATGTTGTTTTATTGCGTACAGCCATCTGATAATATACCGATTTGAGGATTATTTTGTATTCCATTTTTTCATAAACTTATACTGGACGAATTTATTTAGATTCAGGTAATGCATTCCTTTGCAATTCTAATATTTAATTAAATTATTTCAATACTTAATTCAAATTGTATTTGATATATCAACTTAATCTAACTTTAAATGAGTAATATTTAGAATGATATGAAGATAAACAGCTAAAAAAAATATGAACCACCAACTGAGGATGCCCACGGGACACGTAATAAATTTTAATTTTGAACTTTTAGATAGAATTATCTATTTTCTAAAAAAATATACTTTTTAAAAAGTAATCATTCATTATAGGCTACAACAAACATTTGTAACATGTTTGAACATTGTTAAAATATTTTCTCCGAAAATTTTGTTCGTTATTATAAACCTCTTCCTCTACGAACAAGTAATACGCCTACGCAAGTTCATGTATATTTTATATTAAAAGCGTGTACTTATTACAATATTATTCAATGTAAAATATAGAAGGTTTTCAATAGAAACCGACAATAGACAGCCGACACTTCTACAATAATATTATGGTCAAATTAAAGTTTATTAATGGAATGAAGCGTTATTGATATTATACGAATGGAGCATGAAATTGATTGGATACTAATTTTCGCAGTTTCATTTACAAAATGATTGTCATAACATCAATCAGGTGAACAAAATTATACGATGCTATGTTGATATTTATATGTAAGAATATTTCCAAAAAGTAACTGGATAACAGCTTGATGAACAAATAAAAACCACATATTTTACATTAATCACGAAAAACCTGGAAAATCTGACTTTACAATGAATATTTTCGCGCTATCAAAAACTAGCTACAAAGTCATCTAAAACTCGCGCAGTAACGCGCAAGAAACTTCAAGTCTCTTGGCGCGAACTTTCGCGCTCTAATCAGCGCAGCCGCATCTATGCACAACGCCCTCGTCGACGTCGCAACAATGGCGCAAAAATGACAGCAGCTATATACATACACGCGCATCTGTACTACATCAATCCTGCGGCATTAACATCTCGCCTGCGTTATCGCCCGAGGCCGAAGAAGTTTGTTACGTCGGTCGTGTGTGTTACACCACCTACACACACGTTGCATCGCGTGCTGGCGTATGGAACGACGGGGATGCGTTCGAGCGCCTGCTTCTGCGGTCGGCAGCGGTTATTACCCGACGAGTAACTCACTCAATATTGCTGTTTGTCGGCCGTCGCCTCCGACGACGTTACGTGCTGCACACTTGGGACGCCTGATTTTACAAGACTATATAGGTTGACTGTAGCCCTGATGTGCCAATTAGGTGTGTTGATCTACTATACAGCCGTCAAGGAATACTGCTGGGGACGCGTATGTATTTGTGTTCAAAGGTTTGTTTGGTAATACTTTTTATTGTATATGTAGTTTTTATTCTATGAAATTGAAATGTGAGATTTTTCGTGCAGTGTCTGGCAAAAACTACCTATATATGTCTATGAAATAACGTTTTTTGTGTTTTGATAAAGCAAAAGAATCATGTAAATAAAATTGAACGGAAGAATAAAGTTTTATTTAAACTGAAAATCGTATTTAATTTTTTTTTTCTTCATCAAACTATATATGGGACAAAAATTTAAAAGAAACATGTTAATAAATCTCTATTGGAATGAAATTTCAGACATTTAACGATATAAAAATAAATTTTCGAGCGCGCTCAATATTCAACATGAAATTTGCAGAAAACGCGATGACCAATAACAACGATATCTCCCATTTTCTACTCTAAAAACGGGAAAATCATCCGAAAGATGCTGTACTACCATATGCACGCATCACCACCTACATGGCTCGATAAATTGCAGAAAAAACTCACGGGAAACACGCGTGCAGAACCGTGTAGCCGTAAAAAAACTCGGTGAAAGCGAGCGAGGCAAAATAAGTAGCGCCGAAAACACCGTAAAGTCACCGTCGTCGTTGTTGCTTCCGTGTGTTTTCCGCGTAAAAAGCACGCGCGGAGGCGCGAAAAAGATGAGCGGACGCAAACAAGGAGGGGCCCCGCGAGGAACCGAGAAAGAGCAGCAGGAGAAAAAAAGGTAAATGTGCGCGCGAAGCGCAAGACGGAAAGACGAAGAGAAAGAGAGAGGCTCTCTTTTTTCCACGCGCGCACGGCGCATGTGCTATTTTTACGCGCGCGCGCTCGCTCGCTCGCCAAGTGAAAAGGTCGAAAAAAAAGGCGAACCTGTTAATTCGAGGAAGAGGAGACGCGCGTTTCTTTCGCTGTTTCCGCTCGCCGGGTGAAAATATTATGATGCTCTGTGTTGCCGGTGAACGTGATTTTCTTCAGTGCAGTATGAGATGACAAGCGATTTGTGCGATGTGTATAATAGAAGCGATTTTTATTAAAAGCAGATTGTTTTATTATAGTATTTTTAAAAGAATGCGAAAGAGAAATTTTTAAATTAATTTTTATTAGATGTATCGTATGAGTATATATTAAGAAACGCCGCGTTAACAAGTTCATTGTGTCCATACCACGGCTCGTAATTTCTTCCAGTTAAAAATATAGATATCCTCTACCTTGAAATAATAATTAGCAATATCGCGTCGTATACTCTATACCGCGGGCAAATAACACAGTTCTGAATTACCCGATAAACTAGAACATCACAAGATATACTTCATATTGAAAGAGCCGAGAGCAAATGGCTTTGCGCTCATATATACGAGTCGCCTTTGTGGCGATAAAAACTGTGTGTATGCGCATGCACATGTATGTGTGTAATACGAGCGCGCATGAGCGAATTGGAGAAAAGTGAAAGCAATAAAGCGCAACGAGGAGCGCGGCGACACGTCGCGCATGCATTTATAAAGAAGAAATGCCGTTCGAGAGAGTATAGCATGCAGGACCCTAGTTACCGTGGCGCCGAGACTCTCTGCTCACAGTCCCCGACAAAAATCTCGAACGTCGTTAAATAATTTGCCTGCTGATTAATTTAACTGAACGATGTGGCTTCGTATACGTGTCTAAAGTAAATTGGATTTTGAAAGTTTGGTATATAATAAAAGATTAACGTTTTGTTTAAAGTATTATTTGTTTATTTAGATCTCTACGAGTTACAAAACAATTACTAAATAATCGCTTGTTCATAAAAATATCCATTGTCAATGAAGCAAACGCAATTCCACAGCCATACCTATGATTATAAAATCCGGACCTTGACACAACTTTCCGACAATTTCAGAGCCGAACCGTAAACCATTACATTATACCAGTTTTATTACTCCTTCGCTCACTCATATACTCTTTTTAAATAACACTGAATTCCTCGCCACATCTTCACATTATCTTTTATTACGGTCTGTATTATACACTACAGCGCGGTACAGGCGCCAGCGCGCGAACCGAAACACTCGCCGTCGCCTGCGCGCGTGCAGTGCGCTCATATTTTCATGACACAAGCGTTAAACGAGAACTCTGACCGAGCCTTCGCTTTTTGAATGGACGAGCGCGCACACATATAGCCTTCAATGGAAACAGCTGATTCGCGAAATGTCGTTATATATTGTTGGTCTAAAGGCAAAGACGAAACTCGCGACTTACCTCCAAAACAATTTGATATTCGTTCAAAGCGTAATAAGGTGGATTCGTTTTGCAGGAAATTGTGCTCATCGCTCTTTGACGGGAATATTCACAAACGGGCGAGTTCGCGGCGAATAGCGCAGGACGAGTGAATGAATTATTTCAGCGTTTGTTAGCGTTTGTAAAGTTAGCATGAAAACTAATTTGCAATTAATTTTCTGATTTTTAAAGGAAATCTGCGCTGGAGCGAGTAGCGGCAGCATTTTGCAAATATATATCTTAACGTTTTCCTACGCGAGCGAACGTCAAAGGATGCCGCGGCAATATTTAACGTCGCTGAAATTCTAGGGCGCAGTATTTTTTTTTATTCACAAAGAGATGCGCGACCCGTAAAACATATACTTTTCCACAGGCACATATGTTCAATTTATAAAATGAGTTTCAACGGTATTTCGAAACGTTTTGCATTTCTAATGCGAAACCAATTAGTGATATTTTCTAGTCGACGGCGCGTTATTTGTTCTTTTTCGAGTATTTGACTTTTTTAACGAGTACAGGATATAAATTTAAAAAAAAATACAGCTTCGCTACGGGTCGATACCTCTTTTCAGGACGTTTAACGCTAGTCAATGGCTTCGAAAGAATTGCGAGCGCTCGATTGAATGGAAGCTTTGTTACTGGTTTTGTTAGCGACGTTGTTTTGAATAGGCAATTACAGTTAATTGATACGTTGTCGCCTTTAATGCAGTCTTTTATTAGCCATGAATATTTACCCGTGTTAAATCAACGATTGTCCCGTTAAAAAAAAAGCTTTAATTAATGGCGCGATTTGCGAACATTAATATAATTAATCACTCAAGTCTGTCAAGTGCATATTAAAGCTATTATCGGTTCTTCAATGAACAATATTTCATTATAAGCACTCTATGAATTCGTAATGAACGTGTGCAATTTCATTAATTTACATGCAAATCAATAATTAATATTACAATAGACACAAATTGAGAATATTATGAACTCTTACATCGTATACACAAAAAGAGTATTCCCAACTATTATAAATATTTTCCATTTCCCTTTGGAATCCCTACCACGGCCGTCGTTGTATTTTCAAAACATTGTTACCAACTACCGCTACAGAATTATATTTCACACTGTAATCTCATTTCAATCTACAAAGCCGGAATTCCGACACAAGAACTCCCCTAACGCCGCAGCGAAGAAACGCAAGCTTACGCGCGAGTTTACGCAGGTGTTCAATCGCACAGGAAGCGTTCAAGAATACTCGAAGCTTCAAGTATATAGCAACAGCGTTCTCGTATATACATAGACTACCCCATACGTGCACACGCGCCAAGGGATACAACACACGGCATCAATCACCGCGCTAGTGCAAACTCGCTCGCACGGCAAAGTATACGCATAGCCGATGATGCGTGACTCTCTCGGCCCCCAAGCGGCTGGCAAAATATTTTCTTTTCGACGGCGGCACGCGAAAAACGCGACGACGCGAGATTTATGGCACACGCGCGCGCGGCGGATGTATCGATTAGCGCTTGCTCGCCCTTCGGCATATAAAGCGCTGAATAATTTATTGTGATGAGCTATTTCATGTGTATTTAGCGCTGTGAGTGATTACCAGGATAAGGTGTAATGTGTAAGAGGTGAAAAATGGGGAAGTTGGCGTATATTGGTTCACCTGTACGATGCGTTATAAGTTGAGGTACCAGATTGACCAAAGCTTACCTGCAACAGAAAGAATGAAAAATTAGTTTTTTTTTTATGAACATGTGAAAATACTTAATAAATATAGATAAGATATGTAAATTGTAAATTTAAAATAATTTCGGGTCTCTATAATAGTAAGCGAAGTGAATACTGATTAATACAATTTTTACATGCGAAACTTCAATTAATAAACAATAGTGTAGATAAAGAACTGCTATACTCTCTCACAAATTAAAAACCAATGCCGCATACACCGCAGATTGCGCAACACGCCGCCTATAATACGCGCGCACCTTCTTCCCATATACACCAGCATAAGTCACCGTGCAAGTACAAGTATACGATCGCACGCATGGCGGAGTTATTACACGCGGCATCAGCTCCACACGACGAGTGCGCGTGCGCCCTCCTCACGGAACCAAATGGGTTGTAAAGCAACCGCGCTTGCGCGGTAGGTGTATGCCCACCTTATCCCGGCGCGTCGTAAAGCGCGAGCGCGAGATAATATGCAAACTCGGTGGCGCGAGCGCGTGGGATGTTTTTCGATGAGAGTTGACACGGCAGGTTGCAGCTTTGGATTGGAGCGAGCTATGTGTGGGTATATAGGTGAGGGGAAGGATTTTCAAAAGGATTTGGTGGCGAGAGAGATGGATGGATGTTTGCGAGTTTACGGTGAGATTTGAGGTGCGAAATAGTATATTTGCCGTGGGGATTCGATGGATTGACTGCGCGCGGATTCGAAAATTTTGGTTGCGCGGGGGTTTTGGGAAATTTTATGATCTGGAAATCGGTGGAGTGTATTTCTTTTATTGAATAGACGTAGTGAAATTGTGGACGTAAAATTGGGTCGACAGTTTTCGTATTTCAAAAGGAACAAAATGATTATGAATGCTTCATATGTGTGTAAGTTATAAGATAAAATGGGTTTTTATTTAAAAGTAATTAAATTTCAGTCTGTAAAAATATTTTCGCCACCTTGTTGTATTAATCAGTCAGTGCGAAAATTAAAACGATTTTGATGAACAAGCGAGCCTGTGATAGCCTTTTTGACGTTAATGGATCGTATATGCCATTAGTTGACATGTTACGACCGTAGCATCGAACGTACAATTTTAGCTTATTACTAATAATAAACGCTTTTAGAGATCGATATGAAAATACATGTACTTTATGAAAGTATCAAATTTTCAATATTGCGACTGCCATTACATGCACTGTTTCGAACATCAAATATAGCTTATATCGATCGACCTAAAACAAAGAGGACAGTAACATTCTATACATTTGTTACAAAATCCTCCAAACTTTCCCAAAATCTAATCAACCCTTACATTCTCCATTGAAATTCAACCCTAGTAATCAACATCCACCCACCACATGTATAGACACTCATAGAAACACATACACACATGAATACAGTACAGTCATTCTGGACTACTGTATACACTCGCATCACCTTGCGCTCGGCTGGGCGCGGCGGGCCTGATTCAACTTTGATCATCTGCGGAATCAATCCAACAAAATCTCCCCGCAGTTTGTCTCTCGGTGTTACGCGGCGCGCGGTTTGGAATCCCAGCGGTGACCGAACTTCGCCGCCTAACATTGAGCTCACGTCTACGCCGCACGGCTGTGCGCAGCTGCCTTTGATCTCATTGCTCGAGCGAAAAGGCCACAGACAGCGCGCACGAAGTCATGTATATATATATATATAGATACGGTTCTCGGCGAAGATTACACGCGCAGTATACTCGCGCAGCGGAAGTGAAATTTCGACTCTGAGACTATTGTCTCGAGATTGTGGATTAGATCCAAGTTATGCGCGTTATTGAGCGGTGGAAATGTACATTTCTCAAAAGTTATTTCATATTAATATCCACTCAATGCTATATCATGTATATGAGATTTTTTTTTCATTTATTTTTTAACTTTTGAAAATCATTTATTTCATATGTTTTTAATAAAAATTTAATTCGAACGATAAATAAATCATTTACTTTTAGTGATTGTTATTTCTGATGTACGTGTAATAATATTTGACTTTTATTGAATAAATACATCATCAATAAAATTTAATATCTAACGAGATTAATGTTAAACTTATATGGATAAAGTGACGTCAATAATTGTCAGAACAATATTTACCAGAATTGTGCATTGCACATGTTTTTAAAATATTAAAAGAGGACTTTATTATGTTTTTATCGATTGAAGCCACACATTTCGTATAAAACAGTTTTCAACGTAAAATGAATGTACCGAAAAATTGGACGTCAAAGAATTACTGAACCCCTGTATAATTTATTGTTCATTAGTAAAATATTATTTTGGCTTTAAAAATCGATAAATTATACAAATGTCAAATTTACATATAAACGAAAGTGCAGATTCTCGTCATAAATGTAATAATTTATTTTTGTGAAAATGTGTAACAATTCATACACATAGCGCAATGTAAATAAACGTACGATATTTATTATCAATAAATTTTAAAGATTAAACAGAAATATTATGATACAAATTGCCCTCCACTGCCGAAATCAATCAAATAATTCAGATAATTCTGCCCGAGCCCATTCATCTCAGCAAATTGGTACCGACTACAACTTAATTTAACGCCCAACGAGGAGAAACAAATCTTACACGCCTTGCGTTTTTGAGCCGCACACACACGTCGGTACACGACATACATCACAGCGGAGGCAACCTATTTCGAGATAAAATCGTAATTTATGTAAATGCCGGCCGAAGCGGCAGCGAATAAATTATATCGCCGGGCAGCGTGGTCAGCTGGCGGCAATAAAAATTCGGTAATGACGGTGATTTGTCAAGAAAGATTTCGCGTGTCGCGTCCTCTTCCACGTGCGCGCTCAACATAAGTCACAGTTCGCTTCGATTTCTGTCTATTATATAGCCGAACGAAGTAGCAGCCGGCCGAGGGATATAATACAGCGAGGGATGACGCAATGGGCGCAAAGCAAATTATTAGCGCGTCCAATCGGCCGTTAACGTTGCAGTCGTTATATATACATATATACGGTCGCCTTTTCGCGTAAGCTGCTTCTCGCGGCAGTAAAGCGATGAAAGAGAGCGAGAGGAAGCAAAAGTGCAGGCGTCGACGCTCGGATTTAATAGGGCGACTTGCTTTTTGCTTCTGGCTCCGCTGCGATATTTCATTTTGTAGGATTCCTTTTCTATTTTATTTTCTTTCGATGTAAAGTGAGTCGCCGTTATCACCTTCGGGAGTACATTTGTTTCGGCACGTTTGGTAGATTTTATTCTCTTTTGAAAAGATCCTTCTTTTTAAACACCAAAATGATGTATTTCGTGTTTGAAAATGTGGCAATGTACTTGGTAAAAGGATTTTCAGTGATATCAAATTTACAAGTCAATTTGTTAAAGAAACTACAATTTATCAACACGTAGATGTGCTATTTTCGAACTGACGATTATATAATAGTTATATATTTCACATATATACACAACTTGCGTTTAATCGTTCGTATAGTATATTTTAAATAAAACAATTTTTTTAAATAATAATGTTAAATATTTGTACTAATTCACATAGTTTTACACTTTATAGATTATAATATAGGGCAGCAAAAAAATATGTAAACGTTATTACACAAAGTTTTGAATTTAAAATTTTCTATGCTTTGTAAAATTTGAGTTTATGAAGAAAAATGTATAAAAATATATTTTTTACGTCGCAAACGCGATAAGGTTTACAGCGGCATATAACGTGAATAATTGAAAGGTGCTTTTATTTTGAAACTTTATACCTGCTATTCTGTCGTCATACTCTAAAAAAAAAAAGTTATATTTTAACCATCATCATAAAGCTAGCAAAAATGATTTAATAAAATATATTTAACATTTATTATATTTTCTTTCCACTTTATGAGAAAGTTCATATTTTAACACTGTACTGGTAATGTAACTTTATACGTTCCACAAAAAGCTTCTTATTACGTTACGTGTGCGTTATCGTCCAGGCGAATCATCATTAAAGTGAACTGATGAATAAGTTAGGCCACGAAAAAGTCGCTAAAGCTACTCGTAAAAGTAAACTGCCGTGCGGTGTAAGTAAACACTTGGTCGCACGACCGATATCTGCAGCCACTCCACGATCGAACACCCACACACAACCACATCAGAATCGCTCCCCAAAAAATATACTCGCACCCCTATGAGGACAACGACAACGAGCCACCTATAATATAACGATCTTACGGGGTTGACTTTCAAACTCTCTCCTCTTCCACACACGCGTGTCATTTCCCCGAAAGCTACCGAACGACGCATCATAATGGGGATCGAGGAAGAAAGGGAGAGGCGCTGGAAAAATCCAATATCGCATTCAATAAGCCGTTCTCTTCTCTCTTTTTTCCGGCAATATTTGGCAGGTCCACGCGCACGCTCCCAGGGAATCATAAACGAACGGGACTTTTTCGCCATCGCCCACCCCGTGGAAAGTAACGGGCAGAGGCGCGTGCGTGCGGGAATGCTGATCGATTCGGGCAAGAGAGAGAGAGAGAGAGGGAGAGGAGGCCTGTGTCCCTCACCTACTCTCTTGGTACATTATATATATACGCGGCCGATCGTTCTTCGTTTATCCGTGCGCCTTTTCCCCCCTTTTATTGGTACTTTTTCCACGAGTGTCGTATTTTATCGCGCTTGATCTCGCGCTCGTTATTCTCGCCCTCCGTTCCTGTTTCCTCGAGTATGACCGTAAATATCGGAAAGGACGGTTGTCCATTTCGAATTCGACGTTAATTGTTTTATTAAGATTTTTTGGGGGAGCAAGTTGGTTAAATTACGGTTTATAGGGGATTTGTATAACGAAATGTTAAGTATATGATGTATACTTCGATATTAATAAATGTTTAATCAGGGAAATGCAAAAATAAAATGGTAAATATTCCGAAAAAGCAAATATATCTTGTTTTATGTACAGAAATACTGTTCCATAACTTGTTGGGATGTTAAAAATAAAAATTATTAAATATAATTTTAGTATGTGATGATATAGGTATGAGTGAATACCTTCGCTATTTTTTAATCAAACATACTGTGGCATTTCGTGGACAGATTAAGAAAAAAAGGGAAAAACAATATATCTATTGTATAGGCATCAGAAAATACAAAAACATAGTGTTATAGTTTTTTTTAGTTTTTTAACTCCGACCCCTTTATTTTGGTTTATGATCTTTAATAATATTGTCGGGCAAAAATATTTGTGTTTATTTGCAGTACAGCTTAAGAAAATACAGAAACCGAGTTCACCATTCTCTTTGTTTTAATCCAAATATCCATTGAATTAAAAAAAAAAAACATCTAAATTGTGTAACGATCAGTATAACTTTACAGACGTGTGATAATGAATTAAGTGTGACCTATGGTAGGCTGACATTTTATGACATCAATGGGTCCAATGTGATTTTTCCGCGACGAGAATCTTCACGCTTCACTGGCTACGAATAAAGCGCAGATCAACGTGTGCTTTGTCATATTTTGCATTGACGTTGCAAGGTGAAACAAAAAATTGCAAAAGTATAAAAAATGTGAAAAATGTATATGTCACTATCTATAATATTAATAAAAAGTTCTAGAATATTTTGAAACCTTTTGTTTGTTAAATTATTATCATTAAATAAAATTTGTAAGATCACTTTTTATCTTTTATTTTTCTATGTTTTATATACCCACTTTATAAACTCTTCGTATTATACAAACAGAAGTATTTCGTTCAATTTAATTTACAAGCCTTTGATATCGCGATATCCATCTCCAATTACTTGACTTTTCATTACGATTGATTTCAAACAGGTATACAGAAATACGTAATATTTCCATTTGATGAAGTTTGATTAAATTTTTTTATCGCACTAGTAGCAGCGTTTCTTCAAAAACTCAAAGCCAACTTCATTCGATTCATGGAATATCGGAAATCGGTTCAAATGAAATTTTTTTCTTATTTATTTTCCTTTGAACTAAATAAAAACTTTCACCAGCGTCAAAATAAATATGTGTTCAACATAATCTGAATTATTTTATTAACTATTATAATAGGATAAAACGAAGTAAGAATTTATTTGAAATAATCATCGTGAATTATCGATGAATATATTTGCTCCGAAATCGCAATGTTTCTTTTAGTATGTCTGTTCGAATGTAAAGAATCCCAAGCAGAATCAGGCTGAATTTCTTATCTGAATCATAAAAAAGTAGGACATCCTCTGGCCCAGATCAGTCGCAGACTTTTCGTCAGATTGCAATCGAAGCATGAAATCCGCGCTACAGTTTAATCAATTCTTTCAAACATATCCAGCCAACCGATTGCAACCGTAAAAATACAGAATTCTCAAAACTTTAACGTTGAATAAACTTTTATTTACATATAATCCAAATAAAAAAGACTAACTCTATTCTCTCCAATACCGTTCTAATTCCAATTTTTTCAGCACTTTCAAAGCCTAACATATGTTCTAGTTTTTATAACGAACTCATCGATTCGACTATAGCCCATATCCCTATTCACAAATCATGGAGGCTGCGCATAAACCTCAGGGCTCACAGCGTAACGAAACGCGCTGCGCCCGTTCGCAAACTATTGGACAGGATCAAACGCGCGCGAATCGTAAAGCTCCGGAATAACGGCAGAGCTTCTACGCACCTATATTCACCGAACAAAGAAGCAGCGCGCGCATCATCGTTGTCAAAGTGCACTTCGATCACTCGCTCAAACAAAAAGAAAGATAAAAAAAAAACAATCAACTATCGACTACTATTCAATATACCTTTGTCCGCGCGCGTCTGTCCAAAAATTTATTTTACCGATCCCGATGGAAAAGCAACGCGCGCTGTTTATTCGCGGGGGGAGAAGTTTGAACGGGAGCCTTCGACGCGCACGAGATGAAAGAGGGTCTGTGAGAAACAGGGAAGGGGTCGCGCGACATCGACGGCGTATATAGGAATTGAGACCGGAATTTTTCTTTGGCTGCTTTTAGAGGCAGCGCGGGGGGCAACGAATGGAGGTGACACGGCGTGATGCTAACTGGAAAAGCTTTCGCAGCTATAGAGAAACGTTTGTATTTTTACCAGGGGCAAAAGCTGTTTCGATTGTGTAATTAATGCCGTTTGTTTTGTCGTGCGGCGTTGAAGCGTTCATGGGAAATTATTCGTTTATATTTCGTTCAGTTTGTGGTTTCAACGTTGGTTGACAGAAATTTATGTTTTAAATATTTGATTTTTTAATTTTAAAACTATTTGATTTCATCATCAAATGGGGATTGAATGAAGAGAAACCTGAAGAAATTCGATAGATTTAATTAAAATACAAAAGATGGAATTTATACAAACAAAGGCTACATATTGCGGAATGAAGAATTTTCATTTCATATTCGCGGAAAACGAGGGGGACGAGTAAAGCAGGCGAGACCTGCTTTGCACTAGAATTAATCCGACAGCCATATACGCGGGTATGCGAATGCACATCAAACGCGCACCGGGAAATAATGACCTGTAATTCCATTTTAATATTTTTTCTCGCGTCCTACTTATTTGAGTTACATATATACGCGTGGCAACGCATTAGTATGCAAATTCGGTCTCGAAATAAAAAAATATATGGTCAAATTAAGAAAACGAGCTCCAAATACATATTTTTACCGAATAATTCAAACGAAGTCTGCTTCTAAAGTACAGATTACACAAAAATGCGGCAAATCTTTGTTCTCTTTAAATATGCAAACTCGTAATATTTGCAATTCTACAGTATTCCTCTTCAGTTTCGACCTGCGAAGTTTAAATAAAATCTGTCATTGTGTTGATTAAATCTTCGTCCAAATTACTTTTTCGATCACGCATTGTTGATTAAACAAAATTGAAACAAATAAAAAAAAATTCACGCGCCGAATAAAATTAAATTGATCGATTCCTGCAACATTTCAATAGTTCTCAATTCATCGCCGCAATTGTTCATTATTACACTTTACAACAAAAACCCATTAACGAAAACGAGTCTACTGCAATGAAATTAGAAAAAAAATTTCAGACGGAAAGCTGCAATCAACGCTGAAATCCTCTCAGCGAAATTCTCTCTCTCCCCCATTTCTTTCCCCAAATGTTGCGTCTGACGCTAAAAATAGTTTCTTCGGCTGCGGCGGTGGCTCTGCACCGGAAGGAACGTAGCGTGCATCCAGAATGAATCATGCGCCTTGGCCGCTGGTTCCCGCTCCTTCTCTCTCCCCCGGCCATTCACCACTACTTATGGTACTGCATTGCAGGTAATTAGTTCTCACCACAAAGCTCTCTCCTCGCGGGGAGTTGATTCCTAAAAGTACTGCCCCCCACGCTCCTGTATTTACGAGCGCCAATTGCCGTATTTCTGCCGTCTTTTTTGGAACCATACCCAAAAGTTACACCCATGCTGGGGCCCGAGTATGTTTTTGCTAAAAGCCCTGGTCGTCCTAGAAAATATTTGTAATATATGCACTGGAAGCTCGCGAGGACAAATTTTTCCGTTGAAAAATGCATGCTCTGCGGAATGGCAGCTTTCGCGCTGCGCTGAAAGGGTAAAGGCGGAACGGGACGAAACAAAGCGCGCAAAGAGGGGACAGGAAGAACCTATAGAAGGTATAAAAGGCGACGACGCGCAAAGGGAGAAACGGTGCCGATGGACAAAGGGTCGCAAAATAAGGCGATCACTATGCATTCGACGCTATATGCAGAAATCCTTTGCGCCAAGAGCGTCACGAGCATCGTCTCTTATTCCTTCTCTCTCTCCCTCTCCTACCCACCCACCTCCTCCTCCTCGAGCCGGCACAAAGTCGCACGAGATTTCTCGCGAAATTCGAGTTCTTCAATATAAGTCACTTAATTTTCCCGAGCGTATCGGAGTGCAGCTCGGTAGAGGAACGGGCAGGAGAATCGATCCTGGAACGCAGCGCGAGATTTTAGCTGTAAAAGAAGCCGAGGAAAAAGCATTTGCCGTTGTAAATTTCGGAAAAGGGTTTCCATGGAGAGAGAGCCGGCGAAGCTCGTGTTGTGCTTCGTCGGCGTGCACATGAGCGAAACGAGATTATATTTGTTTTCGGGATGTTGTTGACCCTTTCTTATCTTAAACTATATATGCATTTGCATTTATGGAAGTGGAGTAAAGTCGAGAGGGTTCTATTTTATCTTAAATCGAATATATCTCGTCGGCGTTTTATACTTTACAATATAGTACTATGTATACGAGTGTGCACGAAACAAAATAGCCACGTATATAATTGGATTTCAACATTTCAGGGTTTTCCGGACACCAAAATGCAGCCACATTTTTAAATCTGTTTTTGCTGTTACCGCATTTTAAATTGAAAAATCGTCGCGTTTATATTATTTTACCATTTGGTAAAATAAAATTCGAACAATCATGCATAAATAAAATATCCTGCGACCGCAATTTTAGTTTATTTTACAGCTCGAAAAGTACGCATTTTGGCAAAAAATTTAAATAATATTGACAATTCATTTCACTCACTCACCCACAGCACTCGCAACATTTCTATAATATACACACACAACACGAAAAGCTCGCACCACCCTACCAAAAAACACACATCCCATGTTTTTCCAGCCCCCGTCTTAATCACGTCGGCCTACAGTCAGCGACGCGTGCGCACGTCCTCATTCGCCCGAAATCGGATTATTCGAACCAGCCGAACCGTAAAAACGCGCTACACCGACTTTCCCATTTTCTCTCTATACGCCTCCTACAAAATGCACATACACGCTCGCACGCGCGAATATAAAAAATAAAACCCACTCGAAATCCCTGACGGCGTGTGTATATATATATATCTCCGCAGGCGCGTCTCCTCGGGATTATCGGGCGATCAGTTCCGAATGAAATTATAACTGCCGCGTGATTCGCTGCGACAACATTCCTCTCACTCTCTATCGTTTCCCGCGCTTGGACGCGCGCAGAGTGGAATCAATTATCGACTCTGTGAGTCCGCGCGCTTTTCCCACCGTTCTGGCAGAACCTACAATTATCGCGCGAATGCTCGCACGCGCGTGTCTACTGCCTCCCTCCAGCTACACAACTACCCTCGCGTTCGGCGATTGCGTAATTAATGTTGCGAACGTGACCGATTAAAGCGGGAGGAGAGAGGGGTAGGACCGATAGCCCGGACGTGCGCCGTTAGAGCGGTCGGATTCGATTTTTTCGGAAGGGTGTATACGTACTGTGCCCCTCGTTTCGTACGAATTCTTTTTCGATTCCTATAGGTTGCTGGTGGTGGAGGTAAAGGCGTATAAGGAATGGGATTTTGGTAGAAAATTCGTAATTTTGTAAAGATTGGCCGTAATTGTTACATTGTTTTCGATAGAGCAAGGCAGGGAAACTGTGTATAAAATTGATAAATTGTGGGCATGTGGCCAATTCGATTTCACTCAATTTATATTGAATTTACGCTATACTCGAAGTGCGGTACACATGTAACAAACTTATGAAGTCGGAAATAAGAAGTTTTGCTTTAATCCGTACAAATCTACCGACGATTTATCTGATAAAAATGAAGAAAAGTTCGTATTTCCCGTTCGATTTATTACTACTGTACTGCAGATTTCGAAACTACAGGCGCGCAACTTTTCGATTAAAGCTATTAGCCATTTCGCCCTCTAATTGGACTTCGCGCAGCCAAGTCTTTTAATCAAGAAGTATCAAGTCTTCTCGGGAACACCAATTTCAATCAAAGGTCACCGCGTGCTTGCTTCCGTCGATCACAAATGAAAAGTTATATTGACATTCGCTCATATCTTATGCTGAGCTATTTCTTCCCCTTCGTTTTCGAGCCACGAACTATATAGGCAATATAACACAAATTTATGCATGCACATTTATCACATGTGTAACGGTCACTTTCTAAGAATATCCTCGTCGTATAGTTTCAACTGTCACGATGACTATCGAAAATCAAAGCTCGCGCACAGCGGTGGAGCAATTTCCGTCGAACATTGCGGAAAAACGCAATTATTAATGCGTGAATCACGACCGGCGCGTTCTCTATTGTGCTATTATAAATCATTTTTCACGGCCGAAAGAAACTTTCCTGCGAGAAAAACGCTCAAAGCAATCCTCCTCCTCCCAAAGCAAAGCTTCTTCATCCGTATAATATAATGTATATAAAAATTCTCATCTCGACACTTAATTCAAATTTATATTCTCAAAGGCGAGAGTGAGAAGCCATAAATTCGAGCTAGCACCGACCAAATAACAAGCGCCGCGTCGACAGCAATCTAAACCCCCTTTATCATATACCCGTGATGGCCACGCCCGAGATATATTACAGCGGCGCTGGGACAAATTTTTTTTTTTCGATGCAAATAAATCCTGCCGCCGTCAGACCTTGTATAATATAGATACCACCGCCGTCGCATTATCCTTTCGCCGATTTATAATGTATAAAAGAAGAAGCAGCGCTCGCCGGAAGAATTTTATTCCGCAACGCGTGTATTATAAGCCGATAATGAACGATCCACCGCGCGTGTACGGGAAAGTCTCGAGTTTCGATACTTAAACTTTTTAAAAGGGAGATTATTTATAGCGTCGGGGACTTTATTGATACTGTTTTGATCGGCTCGTTATTTATGGCTTGCCAACGACTAGCTAAGATAGAGTAGCTGCTGCTGTTGGAAAACTTCTCTCTCCCACGCGTGCAGTGTGCGAGCCGGAGATAGCGACGCGATTATTCGCGCGTGCAGGAGAAGACGTCTTGGGCGCGCGCTAACGCGACTCGGCTCATTAGGCAAGTTTGCGGTGAGGTTCCTTCTCAGGTGTGCGGCGTCTCTCTGTGCCCGGGACATTCGGGGATGCCTAATATTAGACAGATTAAAGTGTCGTTAGATGTAGATGCCCGGAGGTGGAATGAAATTGTTTCCGAATGATCTTTAAGTTTCAAGTTCCGAGCTTAGCTTCGTTTCAAGAGAGTCGTAAATTTTGACTCTGTGGAACTTGGAACGTTGCTTTTATTTAAGAGAAAAATCAGTTCTCAAGGAAATGTATTAGTGGTTTAATTTTTTCACGTAAGCTGAACCTCATTTGAACTATGCGGAAGTGACAGCAAAAAATACATAACAAAGTTTCCTGTTTACGTAATAAAAAATTTGACACGCATACTATATAATTAAAACTGCACGACAATGTTACGTACATCGTGTATAACATTGCAAGATTTAACATAACGAGTGAGAGAAAATTAGAATAAATTGCACTGGCACGATAGCTCGAATTGTGCATGTATGCCTTCATTATAGCAATGTAGTAATACAAATGTCCACAAACTAATAGTGCTGGCAACGGATAATATTAATGAAGTAGTATAAGCGACGCACCGCTATATCTCCTCGAGCCGGTTTACTTAAGTAAGTGAGGCCAGAGGGAAGGGTTCCGTCGCATAGCGGCAGCGCGCGAACTAGATTCTGGCCGGCGGCACATATATGGCGGGAAAAATCAAATTTCAAATTTCGCATTTATTTATACTTGGGCCGAAATTTTATTATTTTTGTATTAAACCTAGTGCGTTTGTATATTAAATTACCTTCAGTTACATTATTCTTAAAATTCAGTAAATTTGTAACTTGAAAGTTTCTTGAATTTAAGGACACTAGCTACATTTAACGCGCTTCGCGCGTATTATTCATCTATTGCTTTTTTGTTTTTGAGGTTATGAACATGATCAA